>WAAB01004482.1:78301-97874 GCA_013389865.1 Piaya cayana | reverse complement strand
ATTTAGTTAGGGAAGGAGGAGGAAAGTTTTCTGAGGTTGCCCTGTGCCGGTATAGGCAGGAATGGCCAGGGACTTGGCGAGAAGACTTGATTTCAGGTCTCCTGGGCCTCAGGGGATCCACTGAGGTTTGCTTGGATCCCTTGTCCCCTTCCTGCATTCAGACACTGCCCAGACACCTCAGAATAACACACACACAGGCTCTTCCTCACATGAATCTGGAGAACAGTGAAAACAACCCACCCAACCCACGACAAGGAAGTTGCCTTCAGCTTCGCACCCACCACTCTCACTTTTTACCCTCGTTCTCGGCTCAGGTTGGTTTCTCTTTACAGCTTTCTCGTAGTGGGTGAAAGTTCAGCCCAGTTTCCAGGCTGTCCAGGGCAATTCAGAGCAGGTGCTGCCTCGTTCTCTGGCTATATAAGGAACCCAGGAGCTCCAGAGCTAGGCCCCGCAGTTAGGTGGTGCGAGCGCTTTCTGCTGTGTGAGATCAGATGTCTCCCTGACCAGCGTGTCACCTTACAAACGATACCAACAGCATCTTTGGGATTCTCTGTATTGAACACAAAACGCTAGCATGAGCTGTCCTGGCTCTTTGGATTGAGTGTTTGTCTGTTATAGACGTGGCCTTTGAAAACTGGCCACAACGATTGTCTGATAGAGGAATCGTTTATTTTGAGGATGCAAAATAATTGTCTGTTGTATTTCCTGTTGTAGGTGACCTGTATGGAGCTATCGGATCACCCGTGAGATTGGCAAAAACAGTTGTGGTTGGCAAAAGGCACGACCTGGTACAGAGGTTGCTTTATTTCCTTACTTACTTCATCAGATGCTCTGAACTTCAAGAAACTCACCTTCTAGAAAATGGGGAAGATGAGGCCATTGTCATGCCTGGAACTGTTATCACGACCACGCTGGAGAAAGGAGAGGTGGAAGAATCCGAGTACGTGCTGATCACGATGCACAAGAACAGGGGCAACCTGCTCCCAACGGAGTCTGAGGAGACGAGGGCTCCCAACTGCAGCTGCAGATACTGCAAATGTCCCATCTCCCTTGCACAAAACATTGAAAGTGTTTCACATCAAGAGAGAGAAGACGCTCAAAACACTCCTAAGGCAGAGCTGGAAACCTCTTCGGATGAGAACACAACTATTGTTCCTGACGATTGCCAGGAAGATGCGGTTGATGTCAAGCAACCGCGACCCTGCCTGGACACAAAACTAGAGGCTGGGGTGTGCGCAGGGTCAGCTTCACCAGAGAAACGTGTGGTGATGGAATCTAGTTTGGAGCCAACAGCAAACGCGTGGAGGAACGAAGACTCGCTGGAATCGGGCAACCAGGCAGTTGCTATAACGAGGTCGCCCGGCATCACCGTGGAGAAGAAGCCGCCGGATAAGCTCTTCTGCGACGCGTTTCCTTGCGGTGCTGCTGAAGCTCAGACAAAGGTGACTTTCCTCATTGGAGATTCCATGTCACCCGATTCAGACATCGAGCTCAGAAGTCAGGCAGTAGCGGAACAAATTGCGAGGCACCACAGCCCCCCAGCGACGGAGGAAGGAGTGTCTGCTGATCAGAGCTGTGACGCTAAACAAACCGTTGAGGACCAAACCAGAGACTGTGGGACAGCTGAACCCTTTCCTCAAGTTGTGAGTGAGCATCAGAGCTGGAATCCAAACCCGTACAATGCTGAGAGCATGAGCCTGTTTGATGAGTATTTTACCGATGACAGTTCAGTTGAAACTCGGACTATTGACGATATTCCAGGGCAGGCAGCTCCAGACCTTCTTGCTCGCAGCAGTAGTTTAGAGTTTTCTAACAAGCTGTGTACAAAGCCTAGCAAACCGCCTAGTGAATTTTGTAAGTTCATGGACTCTGTTCGACAAGAGACCTACAAAAACTGCTTTAATGAGCAGGACCAAAGAGAGAAAATCTCCATTCGTGTCCCCCATGGGGACAGGGAAAACGTAGAGAAAAAAGTGGCCCCGGGAATTGATTGGGACATTCCAAGAAATGAGAGCTCAGACAGCGCCCTGGGTGACAGCGAAAGCGAGGACACGGGTCACGATCTAACTCGACCGAGCGGTAACTATTACAGAGGAGAGCAAGAGGACTGGGCAGAAGAATATGAGATTCCTTTCCCTGGGTAAGTACCGCTGGGCAGTAACAGAGCCTAAAAGAGATAGAGCCTCTTGTCACGTGTTGGGAGGAATGCAGCCGAACTTGGCATCGGTGCTTGGAAAAGAGTCTCTCAAGCTCGCTGGTTGTTATGAATACAGAGAGAGATCAGTGGTCTGGAAAAAAATATGAATTGTGCTTTGTGATCTTGGTTCGTGGCTTTTACTTCCATGATGCTCTGACTGCAAAAGCTGACTTTAAACTTCTATCTTAAAAAGCTCTTGAAGGGCAGTGAGAAAAGAGAGGACAAATATGAGAATACAACCTCTCTGGAAGCTGCATGTGGTGTTTACTGTTGTCTCTCTTTGATGTGCCTTTCTTGCAGGTCAAAATTAGTTGAAGTGAACTCTGTCCAGCCCAGTATCGCCAATTTTGGAAGATCCTTACTCGGTGGCTACTGTTCGTCTTACGTCCCCGACTTTGTTTTGCAAGGAATAGGAAGTGATGAAAAGCTGCGGCACTGTTTGGTGTCAGATTTGTCTCACGCTGTGCAGGTAATTAAGCCAAATTTGGTAAATGTATTTGTCACAGTAGGGAAAGGCAAATGTTTTTCAATGTACAAACCTGCTGGAAGCAGAAACATTTACTGTCGCAGCTCTGTTCAGGTTTCCCCAGTCCCAAGTCACCAATTTTTATTCCTCTCTCAGTTAACGTATCTGAAAAACGTGGTTATTTCACTTCAAATCTGGAGCACAAAAGCTCAGGCTCCCGTGGAAGCGAGCTGCGAGGCTCGTGCCCTTGGCAAGATGGATCTCTGTCCTCAGCCATGGAGAAATCATCGTCTCCTGCAGACGTGGCAGCTGCTGGTGGTGTGTGCCCTCAGGATGGAGCAGGGTTAACCAGGGCCACGTGCTGAGGTTGCTGAGCATCTTGTCTCGGGCACCGAGTCCCGCTGCAGCGCGGAAGCTCCCTTTGCTCCCCCAGGACACCTTCTCTTGCCGTGCACATCGAGCCAACGTGCTGCTGCCTGTGGGGCAGATCGTGGCCTCCCCAGCGAAGCCATCAGGAGTTTTGTTGGGACATCCCTCCTTTTTCAGGATTATAGTCCAAGTATCCAACAGTGCCAGCTTTTCTGGGAAAAGAGACCTCACAACAACACAAGGGTTCTGAGGGGCGTGGGATTCCAAATACTCTGTTCTGAAAACCTCCCTGGCTTTAGGCTTGGCAGGGATGGAGGAGGGAGGCGCAGGCTGGGTTCTGACTCCCTCTGCTGGTCCTCACACTGCGGGAAACCAGTAACACTGGGAATGAACCCGACCTGGCTAACGCAGCCATGTTGAACAGCGAGCTGGAGTTCGGGTACTTTCCATTTGAAGCATTCAAAACACACTTTAGATGAGGAAGAACTGAGAGCAACTATCATTGACTTCATTGTCAGCCAGTGATGCCCTTGCGAGCCTGGAAGGAAATGTAAACAGCAACTGTCCTAAGGCCGTGCCCTGCTTGCAGCGGAGCTCTGGTTTGAATAGATGGAATGCAGTTCTCAACCCCCTGGTGCTGTGTTTGAGAGGAAGGGGTGTCTGGGACGCTGTCCCTGCTCTCCAGGATGGTGATGTGGTGTGGAACCGCCGCTGTCGTTTGATATTCTTAGGGCTCTGCTGTTCATTTTCTGTTCCTAGCATCCAGTCCTGGATGAGCCGATCGCAGAAGCCGTCTGCATTATTGCAGACACAGACAAGTGGACGGTGCAAGTGGCCAGTAGCCAGAGGAGGGTGATTGATAATAAGCTGGGAAAAGAAGTGCTGGTCTCCAGTCTCGTCTCCAACCTGCTCCATTCCACTCTTCAGCTTTACAAGCATAATTTATCTCCAAACTTTGTGAGTATGAATGACAATCGCGAGGGCGATGTCTTTAAAACATCCTTTCACCTTGTAGTTTAAAGAGGGTGCAAAGTTCTGCCTAGTTTAGCTGTAGCCACAGTTTTAGTAGCCAGGGCATCCCCTGATGCAGCTTTTTGGGCTGTCTAAATGCTGCTCTTCAATCAAGAGAACTGTCTCATTAATTCTGATTTACATGCAATCAAAGGCTTCTGCTCAAAAGCAAGAGTCTTGCCAGTGAAGAAAAATTTGCCAATGTCTTATTAATTATTCACCCAGACATGTTCACAGAAAAGGCAGCAGGGAGATGGGGTCTGGGCTGTTGGAGATGGGGTTGTGCTTTGGATCTAGCGCTGTCTTGTCCCTGACACAACGTCTGTCTTTGTGCTCTAGTGTGTGATGCACCTGGAGGATCGGCTGCAGGAGCTGTACTTCAAGAGCAAGATGCTGTCCGAGTATCTCAAGGGCCAGATGAGAGTTCACGTCAAGGAGCTGGGCGTGGTGCTGGGGTACGGTCACAAACTTCCTCCGAGCGGCACTGCCTCTGCTTTCCTGGTGCCCAAGCCTCTGCCTGGGGTTGTCCTGAGCACAGAAAAATGGATTCCTAAATGGGACTGGAACCCATAAATCACTCGTGGCCACGGGTTTCTCCTTAGCCATTGCTTGATCCCGAGGACCCCCCAGCCTTTCCCTTTTCCCTCTGGGCAGCAAGGTGGGCTCAGCACTGCAGAGCTCGTCAGACTCTTCCTTNTCAGATTTGTCTCACGCTGTGCAGGTAATTAAGCCAAATTTGGTAAATGTATTTGTCACAGTAGGGAAAGGCAAATGTTTTTCAATGTACAAACCTGCTGGAAGCAGAAACATTTACTGTCGCAGCTCTGTTCAGGTTTCCCCAGTCCCAAGTCACCAATTTTTATTCCTCTCTCAGTTAACGTATCTGAAAAACGTGGTTATTTCACTTCAAATCTGGAGCACAAAAGCTCAGGCTCCCGTGGAAGCGAGCTGCGAGGCTCGTGCCCTTGGCAAGATGGATCTCTGTCCTCAGCCATGGAGAAATCATCGTCTCCTGCAGACGTGGCAGCTGCTGGTGGTGTGTGCCCTCAGGATGGAGCAGGGTTAACCAGGGCCACGTGCTGAGGTTGCTGAGCATCTTGTCTCGGGCACCGAGTCTCGCTGCAGCGCGGAAGCTCCCTTTGCTCCCCCAGGACACCTTCTCTTGCCGCACGCATTGAGCCAACGTGCTGCTGCCTGTGGGGCAGAACGTGGCCTCCCCAGCGAAGCCATCAGGAGTTTTTATAGGACATCACTCATTTTTCAGGATTATAGTGCAAGTATCCAACAGTGCCAGCTTTTCTGGGAAAAGAGACCTCACAACAACACAAGGGTTCTGAGGGGCGTGGGATTCCAAATACTCTGTTCTGAAAACCTCCCTGGCTTTAGGCTTGGCAGGGATGGAGGAGGGAGGCGCAGGCTGGGTTCTGACTCCCTCTGCTGGTCCTCACACTGCGGGAAACCAGTAACACTGGGAATGAACCCGACCTGGCTAACGCAGCCATGTTGAACAGCGAGCTGGAGTTTGGGTACTTTCCATTTGAAGCACTCAAAACACACTTTAGATGAGGAAGAACTGAGAGCAACTATCATTGACTTCATTGTCAGCCAGTGATGCCCTTGCGAGCCTGGAAGGAAATGTAAACAGCAACTGTCCTAAGGCCGTGCCCTGCTTGCAGCGGAGCTCTGGTTTGAATAGATGGAATGCAGTTCTCAACCCCCTGGTGCTGTGTTTGAGAGGAAGGGGTGTCTGGGACGCTGTCCCTGCTCTCCAGGATGGTGATGTGGTGTGGAACCGCCGCTGTCGTTTGATATTCTTAGGGCTCTGCTGTTCATTTTCTGTTCCTAGCATCCAGTCCTGGATGAGCCGATCGCAGAAGCCGTCTGCATTATTGCAGACACAGACAAGTGGACGGTGCAAGTGGCCAGTAGCCAGAGGAGGGTGATTGATAATAAGCTGGGAAAAGAAGTGCTGGTCTCCAGTCTCGTCTCCAACCTGCTCCATTCCACTCTTCAGCTTTACAAGCATAATTTATCTCCAAACTTTGTGAGTATGAATGACAATCGCGAGGGCGATGTCTTTAAAACATCCTTTCACCTTGTAGTTTAAAGAGGGTGCAAAGTTCTGCCTAGTTTAGCTGTAGCCACAGTTTTAGTAGCCAGGGCATCCCCTGATGCAGCTTTTTGGGCTGTCTAAATGCTGCTCTTCAATCAAGAGAACTGTCTCATTAATTCTGATTTACATGCAATCAAAGGCTTCTGCTCAAAAGCAAGAGTCTTGCCAGTGAAGAAAAATTTGCCAATGTCTTATTAATTATTCACCCACACGTGTTCACAGAAAAGGCAGCAGGGAGATGGGGTCTGGGCTGTTGGAGATGGGGTTGTGCTTTGGATCTAGCGCTGTCCTGTCCCTGACACAACATCTGTCTTTGTGCTCTAGTGTGTGATGCACCTGGAGGATCGGCTGCAGGAGCTGTACTTCAAGAGCAAGATGCTGTCCGAGTATCTCAAGGGCCAGATGAGAGTTCACGTCAAGGAGCTGGGCGTGGTGCTGGGGTACGGTCACAAACTTCCTCCGAGCGGCACTGCCTCTGCTTTCCTGGTGCCCAAGCCTCTGCCTGGGGTTGTCCTGAGCACAGAAAAATGGATTCCTAAATGGGACTGGAACCCATAAATCACTCGTGGCCACGGGTTTCTCCTTAGCCATTGCTTGATCCCGAGGACCCCCCAGCCTTTCCCTTTTCCCTCTGGGCAGCAAGGTGGGCTCAGCACTGCAGAGCTCGTCAGACTCTTCCTTAGTTGGGCTTTCATCACTGAGCAGCGTGGGGCACCCGATTCCCCCAGGCTTCCTTTCCCTACATGGCAGAAAACACCCTCTGTGTCGTGTAAGGCACGTAGTACCTCTCTGTGGGTGTGGGGCACGGCAGAGAAGCTGTTTCAGGGGTGTTTATAGGAAGGCTCTGAATGTTGTTTGATGCAGAGGAGCACGGGGAAGGCGCCAGGGGGCGAGGGGCAGCGCGGTGCCAGGGCCCCCTGGGCAGCTGCAGCAGTAGTTCAACCCAGCCCTCTGCTCCTGTGCTTTGTCCCAGCTCTCGCTTCCTCTCCGAGGGTAGGAAGGAATCTGCTGTTCCGATTCCTTCCATCTGCTGTCTCACCAGTTTGTTGGCTCTGTGGAAACAACCCAGAGCCAGGCAGGCTGGAGCTAAGGCAGCGCCGTGAGCTCAGAGCTGTCGCTCCTCAGGCACGTCTGGAGGGGCTGGAGGAGCAGCTGGTGGCTGGAGCCTGGAACCCAGCTGGCAGCGCTGCCTCAGGAGCGCAGTTGGCTTCAGTTCTCCTTGAGGAAGGGCCTGTACACAAACACTTGGGTGCAGCAGGCAGTGCGGCCACTGACGCACGCGTTAAGGCCAGTTGTGTTCTGGGGTGGATTAAATGTGACTCCTCTGCTTCCTTTCAGGATCGAATCCAGCGACCTCCCCTTGCTGGCAGCTGTAGCGAGCACTCACTCTCCGTACGTTGCCCAGATTCTGCTTTAAAATGCCAGAGGCCACAGACATTGACTTTTTTCCCCCTCTGGAAACAAAGTGGAAGAGGACTTGTCCTGGCTCCTTTCTCTTTGGAGCAACTACAACAAACTGCTTGTTGAGCTGCAGCTCCTCCAAATCTGACTGCCCGTCATGGAAACAGTCGGAGACTTTTTCCTCTCCCACTTGGTCATTTATAAAGAAAGGAAAAAAAGAAAAAACAGTAAGCCCATATTTCAACCACAAAAAAAGCAAAGATTTTAGCAAAAAGCTGAAGATCTGAATTTTTTACCCGTTTCTGCCACAGAGGCTGACTGTAATTTATACTGGGGAGCGCAAGGAAGAACTGCTTCGAGGACGATGGGATGCTGTCGCCTAGCGTAAACGTGACAAGAGAAAGCAGCCGTGTCTTCAGACCAGCTTCTGCTGATGAGGATCTCGTTCCAATCTGTAATTTTCAAGCTGATTTGTAAACAACTTCTACTTTTTCATGTCCTGGTCAGATTGTGGATTCTCCCAGAACAGGGGCTCGGAAGGCTGAGTTGTAGAACACTCATTAACGACACTCAGCTCCAAAATTTATTTATGATCTTTCTCCTGGGGAGAGGGAATAGCGAGAGGCGGAAGGGGGGACAGGGAGGAGGAGGCCAGCGGATGATCCTTGGCCGGAAGTTGTAACCAGTATTAAATGTTTATAATGTTTAACTGTTGCTTTATACTAAGTGATGCTTTTCTTCCACAACATAATCAAAACGTTAAGGCCCCCAACACCTAAAGAGAAAGTTGGCTGAAGGTTCTCTGTGGGTCCCCGCAAGGACGTGACTATTACCTCTCACTTCTTTATGGTCTGTGATGGTCTGGCAGCACCGTTTTCTTTTGACAGCAGTCAGTCAGCCACGGGAATAACGAACTAACATCATCGTACCAAAGCGTTGGGGAAAAACCGATCAGACTCTGACCCTTGATTGCTCAGGTAACGGATTGATCTATTTTTTAAAACCGTTCTACAAAAAAAAATGAACATTGATAACTCCAGAGTATTGAAATACGAGGAATATTTTTGACAAACAGCCCCTTGATGCAGACGACTCTGATCCCTTTTCTACTCACACGTGTAGTTACCAGCAGCAGCTGCTGTTTGTTTTGTTCGCGGTGTTTCTCCTCAGCTCGGCCATCGCGGTTTTGTCATCGTACGTACAGCAGCAGCACGAGAGACGGACCCGACTGGTGTAAGCGATGTAAATACGCAGTGGGAGGTGGGTTGTGTTTGGAAAGGCTCTACTACCTCAGTTTAACTGGACACTTCATTACAGGCTTTTCTTTGCGTGTTTGTCCTAGCAGCCAATTCATGTTGCTGAGTTTTAGGTTCTGTTTCCGTGGGTTACGCTCGGCGTACGGCCCGTCTGCAGACGCAGGAGGCGCGTGTTCACTCGGTCCCTGAGCTCTATAAACTGTTCTATAAATACGCTGCTCTGTAATCATCTTTTCAATAGTGCAGCACGCCTGCTATTGTTGTTTGCAGAGTTATTTTAAATACCAATCTATTTTAACCATTTGATAAACTTGAAAACAATAGGAGAGATACTCGCCCCGCCGCTGTCGGTGACAAAACTCTCCTCCCTTCCTTCGCTGGGGCCAGGATTTCACCCAGGGTGTGTTTAAAACCTGTAACTTCAGAGGCTGCTGCACAGGGCAGACCCACACCCCTTCCCGGGCAGGACTGAGTCTTCGTTAGAAAGGGAACCAAACGTTAATGTCGGCAAGTGTCAGTGGAGGCTTGTTTATGAAATCTTGCGCTGGCTGCTGTGGGGAAGGAGCTCGTGTTTAATCTGTGAGCTAAGGGTATGTTTCTCCCCTCTTCTGAACGCCCTCCTTCGCCGCACGCTTAGGTTACATCTGGCTTTTGGAAGGAGCACAAACCGTAGGGGCCCAGTTGTGTAAACACATTTTTAATGAAATATAGGATTGAGCTCAGAATATGGATTTTTAACTCTTTGATACATCATGTAGCCACTCGTCACGATTTCGAACGTTGTGTGTAGATTTGCAGTTGTCACCCAGTGATGTTCGCGTTGCCAGGTGCTGGCCTTGTGGCTCCTGTTTGAGGAACCCGAGGGTGCCCTCCTGCCCTCGCCCCTGCGGAGGTTCCCTGCGTGGGTTCAGCCGTAGCACGTGCCCGGGGAGCTGGGGAGCCCCGCAGTGTCATCCTGGCACCTCCCAGCCCTCGTAGTGCATCCTGCAGGAAAACACGATGTCCTTCTCCATTTAACCGCGATTAGATGAGTTGTGGGTATTGCTTTGAGGTGGATTTGACTCTCGAGAAAGACCCTTGTGGAGCTTGGAATGTGTGTTAACTGGAGGAGAAGGTGGTGGTGTGGTGGCACCTTCTCTGCTGTCTGCCAGGCGCCACCCGCTGACATCGCTGTAATGGTGGGAAGAGTCAGGCCCGGGTGAAGCAGCCACGGACGCGGCTTCCTCGCCAGCCAGGGCTGGTCTTGGGCGCGGGGCACCCTCTCCAGCAGCATTTATTGCCAGCAGCACCCTGGGCCCCCACCAGGCACCGTTGCTCTGCGAGCCCCTGACCCCTGTCGTACAGTTAAATAGCACAAAAAGGGATCTTTTACATCAACTATAATTTCTAAACAGCATCACGATTGGGTTTATGTGGATACAAAACTAATGTTTGGTTTCTCTTCTCCGCTATTACCAGTCTCCATTAACGTGTCTTAATTTTCTGGCTGCAAACACAGTGTACCAGGTACGCAAATGAGCGAATTTGGGTTTGTTGCAATTGGGAAAGACTGGGCTGCTAAGAACAAAAAAAAAATACTTAAAGGATTTTACACCTTGCGTATGTTTTCCCTATTAGTTATTACAACTATTTTATGACTATTTTTTGCTTTCTCTAAATTATTTAGACAGTGGTACTTGTAAAATGCTGGGTAAAATGTACATACTTTGTTCTCTCTTCTGGTTTTGTATATATTTCCCATGATGTGCACTTGTATTATAATAACCATTCCCAATTTTAGGGGAAATTTGTGCAATAAATACAATATGTCAGTTTACTTCTGCTACACCTCGAGTACATTTTTTTTTATACGTGTAGTGTGAGGGTGTTGGTGAGCGTGTAAACCAGAACCAGCTCAAGGCTGACGTCTCCCCATCTCCGCTCCCATCCCCTTTGGGCCGTGCTTCCCAGTGCTTGGTGGTGCTGCAGCCGTTTCATTTGGGGTCCTTTAAGGAACTGGTCAACTGCTGCTTTCCTCTCTCTCTGCAACTGGGATAGAAACGTTTATCACTAAAAATAGTGGCCTTGTAGCTGGAGTTACAAAGGCACGGACACCCCGGCGATTCACAGGTCTCCTGAGTCTGTTTACGCCCAAATCAACGCCTGTTTTTTGTGCTGCAGCGTGCACATCACGTTCCAGCCACCCTCCCCTGTTTTTCCTGGGCTGCTGGAGCAGTCCCAGGCTTCGCGCCCACCTGCCCATCCTTCCTGCTGTGCCTGTGGACAACAACATCAGCTTCACTGTTTCTGCAGGCAAAACTAAACACACAGCGCTCGGGCTTTGGAGAAGAGTTGCTGGTGCTTGCTGGGGATGCCACGTTCCTGGAATTGGTGCTTTTCAGCTTTGACCCTCAAAGAACCACAAGTTCAAATCCTGGCAGGATCTACGCAGGCTTTTAGATCAGAACCTGGTTCCCCAGCAATGTGGGTTTTGCTGTGAGACCTCTCCTGGCAGAGGAGCTGAAAGGTAACTCGGCTGTGCCCCGTGTGCCCTGTGCCTCCGTGGAAGGGGTGGTGAACGCTGCCCATCCCCAGGGTCAGTGAGGAGGAACAGGAGTGTCCCCCATCCCGCCCCAATGCAGGGCTGTGAACTCCATGGCTGGTGCTACATGTCCCTGCTTCCATCAACATTTTCTGCCAGGGCAATATCTGCTGGCCATCCTGCAAGGCTGGATGCATCGTGCGGCCTCTGCGAATGAACAGTTTCATGTGGGCCCTCGTAGCACCCACTTGGGTCTCACGCAGGTTCTCTGCTCCCTTACAGCTCATGTCCTGGGAAGCACAGTAGCAGAAGGAAGCGTTACTCCCATTTCTTTGTTTATCTTCATTATCAAAAATATTTGTACAGCAGCACAATTTGGTTTCTAAGCCTCTGCCTGTTCCAGCTGTTTGTTCCCAGCTGGAGCTGAAGACATCTGTTACAAGGGTGGGGAGTCACTGCCTGAGCTCCTGCCTTTGACTGCGCTGCCGAGGACAGAGCACAGAGAGCATGGAGAGCTCTAAATGCCGATCACTGGTAGTGACTGCGCAGAAGGAAAAGTAAGAGGTGATAGTCAGGACCTAGTCCTGTGGTTTGAGACCTCACTGCAGAAGGAAAGACGAGCTGAGGAACCTGACAAGTGTTGGTGGTGAGGCACCCGGCAGCTCCTCCTGCGCTGCTGGCAGTGTGGGGGCCCTGCACGGTCGTCTCTGCCACAAGATCCCATCTCCCAGCCGTGGTGAGCCACCTCACGGCCACATGGGCTGCTGCCCCACACCGTGACGTTAATACATCAGCCAAGCGCAGCGTGTGGTCGCTTCCCCTGCCCGGTACCTGTTGCTCAAAGCCCCTGTGGGTTTGAGCAATGCCCAGCACGACCAGGCTGAGGGCAGGGCAGCTTGTGCCCGTGTATCCGGATCGTCATCCCCACGGGACTGAACAACCGGCCCTGGTGGTTTGCAGGGTGAGTCCGTTCACGCGGTTCCTTCACACCAAGGCTCAAGTGTCCCAGCCCTGTGCGGGTGCTCAGTGCTGTTTCCAGGCCAGGTTTCCAGCCCAGCTCAGCCAGGTGTCTGGATGTTCAACCACCATCAAGGGCGAGGAACCGTGACTCGTGGGCAGAGCTGTGGGCAGCACGGTGGAGCTCTGCTGCTGTTTGGCACCAGTGACGCATCCTGGACCGGCCAGCAGGTCCTTCTCACAGCACCCCAAAAGAAGTACTTAGGCTGTAGGTTGGTCCTGGATTTCAAAAGCAGCCTGGGAGATAAGCAGAAGCCTGTTCCTTGTGGCACAGCAGCTCTGTCAGTGGCCCTGGCAGGGAGAGGAGCCCCAGTTTGGGTGCTGGTGGGGGTGGCAGAAGGGGAACATCCTGCCCTGGCTCATCTTTTTCCCGTTACAAAATCAGACCCTGTGTGAACGAGAGGGAGCTGCTTCCTCTGGTGCGGGGGACCAGGAGAGCCCTGTGGTGCCGCAGCTGGGGCTGTCCCTGGCTATCCCCAGGTTTTAACTCTTGAAGATATTTTTCAATGTTGGGGTTTTTTTCCCCGATTTCATCTATTCTGTGCTTTCCAAACCACAGAAAGAGTGAAACTTTCTCCAACCACGGTGTCTTTGGCTGCTCTCACTGTTCAGTTTGTAACCACTGTAACCAGAGTATCTGCTTAATCTGGAATCTGCTTTTATTTCTTCATTGACTTCTTAGTGTGAGGTTTGGTGCCTCTGGTGGGACAGACCCAGCTTTTTTTATTAAAGAAAACCCCTGAGGGGGAGTGGGGAGCTGCAGTGATGTCCTGAGCAGCTCTGCTGTGTTGCAGTTATGATAAGCAGGGCTACTCTTGTTGGAGTTTGTCCCAACCTGTTCACGGAAAACAAATGTTTTCCTTGAGTATCACAGAAAATGAAGCTGGTGTTTCTCATGGCTGTGCGTGTCGCTGAGTTGAAAAAGGTGGGTGAGAGCACTTCTCTGAGAACTGAGCATCTTACTTCCTAACGGCATATTGTTTGAGTTTTCTTGGCTAAGAGAATGAATTTCTAGAGTGTTTCCACTGATGTCACCAAAATAAGTGGTTTATAAATGGCCCGGGGCCAGCACAGAAAGTAGAGGTGAGAGTGCACATAGGCAGATCTGGAGCCTGTATAGGGGTGACTATGGCAAGTCCCTTGGTTGGCACCCGGCGCTGATATTGCAGCACTGGTGGGACCTCTCCTGAGCAAACAGCCGCCTTTTAAAGGCTCTGGTGTGGGGATTGCAAAAGTTCATTGCGCTACAAAGGTTTTTACAAGCAGTGACTTTCGGGAAGGGGGTACAAATGGGTTTGTGCACTTGATTTTCCTGCCGCAGACACTTTTTGCTTCGGAGAACGTTGATGCATTTGAAAAGACGACATTCAGCAATTCTTCTATAATTACTTCAAAATTACAGACACGAGCAAATTATATTTTTTCAATAGCTCCTTGAGTGCACTGAATCCCAAGAAATTAACCACCAAGTTTTCAAGGAGCGGATTTATTAATAGCAGCTGTAACTAGAAATCTCGTCTAATTTTGATCGCTACCAAAAGAGCAGAAAGAAGAAGGGCTCCTGTTCCCAAATATTAACAACACGACTGATAAAATTTGCAGGAGACATTCTTGGTGAACAAGATAATTACAGCTGTGTTGCTTGTGCTGCAATAATTAATGATTGTGTGCTTTATTCTCCGAGCTTGTTTTTCTTGTACAGCTCCAACAGTGTAAGTAAAGGTCTTGCTCTCCTTCATTTCATGTGACGTTGTTCCGAGGCTGCTGAGGCTGTAAAAGCCATCCGCCTGCAGGCAAATTTATTTTTCAAAATACAATTTAAATCTGCGAACCATTTTTTAAATTATAGGTTAGGGAAAAGCAGGCCCTTCCCATGGAAACGGATATGGATTTTTAAGAACTGTAGGCTTGAACTGATTTAGTATTAAAACAAAGGGCAATGCCCTGGGCTGGTGAGAGCCCCGAGGCTCCTGGCAACAGCAGCTCTTCACAGCAAGGAATTCAGAGCCCCTTTTTGAGGATGAAAATAATCCTTAACTTAAACACGACTTCTCAGAGATGTTGAGTGTCACATCTCTGTTTTCCCCAGGCTTGCTCGCAGGTTCTGGCATCTCCCTCTGTGCCGTGGAAGCAGCACGAGGAGCAGCTCGGCAGGAGCCCACGCAGGCTTTGACCAGCACAAGGCATCAGTCTGAGAAACATGGGGTGAATTCCATCTTTTTCAGGACACGCACAACAAAGGCAGTTTTAGAGGCAACGTCTTCCATCAGCAGTGTCTGTCCTCGGCCTAAAGTCGCTTACAGTCAAAGTATGCGCTCATTAAGCGTTTCTAATTAATTTGTGATTCTGCTATTTCCTGCTCAGGCTGTCAGCTCCAGAGGCAGCTGAGCATCACTACTGGAGCATGTGGCGGTCTTGCTATCTCAGGAGGAAAACACTTGCCAAAGGAATTGTAACCCCTCCTTGCCCACAGTGTAACCGACAGTTTCAGNGAAGTACTTAGGCTGTAGGTTGGTCCTGGATTTCAAAAGCAGCCCAGGAAGAATCAGAAGCCTGTTCCTTGTGGCACAGCAGTTCTGCCAGTGACCCCGGCAGGGAGAGGAGCCCCAGTTTGGGTGCTGGTGGGGGTGGCAGAAGGGGAACGTCCTGCCCTGGCTCATCTTTTTCCCGTTACAAAATCAGACCCTGTGTGAACGAGAGGGAGCTGCTTCCTCTGGTGCGGGGGACCAGGAGAGCCCTGTGGTGCCGCAGCTGGGGCTGTCCCTGGCTATCCCCAGGTTTTAACTCTTGAAGATATTTTTCAATGTTGGGGTTTTTTTCCCCGATTTCATCTATTCTGTGCTTTCCAAACCACAGAAAGAGTGAAACTTTCTCCAACCACGGTGTCTTTGGCTGCTCTCACTGTTCAGTTTGTAACCACTGTAACCAGAGTATCTGCTTAATCTGGAATCTGCTTTTATTTCTTCATTGACTTCTTAGTGTGAGGTTTGGTGCCTCTGGTGGGACAGACCCAGCTTTTTTTATTAAAGAAAACCCCTGAGGGGGAGTGGGGAGCTGCAGTGATGTCCTGAGCGGCTCTGCTGTGTTGCAGTTGTGATAAGCAGGGCTACTCTTTTTGGAGTTTGTCCCAACCTGTTCATGGAAAACAAATGTTTTCCTTGAGTATCACAGAAAGTGAAGCTGGTGTTTCTCATGGCTGTGCGTGTCGCTGAGTTGAAAAAGGTGGGTGAGAGCACTTCTCTGAGAACTGAGCATCTTACTTCCTAACGGCATATTGTTTGAGTTTTCTTGGCTAAGAGAATGAATTTCTAGAGTGTTTCCACTGATGTCACCAAAATAAGTGGTTTATAAATGGCCCGGGGCCAGCACAGAAAGTAGAGGTGAGAGTGCACAGAGGCAGATCTGGAGCCTGTATCGGGGTGACTATGGAAAGTCCCTTGGTCGGCACCCGGCGCTGATATTGCACCACTGGTGGGACCTCTCCTGAGCAAACAGCCGCCTTTTAAAGGCCCTGGTGTGGGGATTGCAAAAGTTCATTGCGCTACAAAGGTTTTTACAAGCAGTGACTTTCGGGAAGGGGGTACAAATGGGTTTGTGCACTTGGTTTTCCTGCCGCAGACACTTTTTGCTTTGGAGAACGTTGATGCATTTGAAAAGACGACATTCAGCAATTCTTCTATAATTACTTCAAAATTACAGACACGAGCAAATTATATTTTTTCAATAGCTCCTTGAGTGCACTGAATCCCAAGAAATTAACCACCAAGTTTTCAAGGAGCGGATTTATTAATAGCAGCTGTAACTAGAAATCTCGTCTAATTTTGATCGCTACCAAAAGAGCAGAAAGAAGAAGGGCTCCTGTTCCCAAATATTAACAACACGACTGATAAAATTTGCAGGAGACATTCTCGGTGAACAAGATAATTACAGCTGTGTTGCTTGTGCTGCAATAATTAATGATTGTGTGCTTTATTCTCCGAGCTTGTTTTTCTTGTACAGCTCCAACAGTGTAAGTAGAGGTCTTGCTCTCCTTCATTTCATGTGACGTTGTTCCGAGGCTGCTGAGGCTGTAAAAGCCATCCGCCTGCAGGCAAATTTATTTTTCAAAATACAATTTAAATCTGCGAACCATTTTTTAAATTATAGGTTAGGGAAAAGCAGGCCCTTCCCATGGAAACGGATACGGATTTTTAAGAACTGTAGGCTTGAACTGATTTAGTATTAAAACAAAGGGCAATGCCCTGGGCTGGTGAGAGCCCCGAGGCTCCTGGCAACAGCAGCTCTTCACAGCAAGGAATTCAGAGCCCCTTTTTGAGGATGAAAATAATCCTTAACTTAAACACGACTTCTCAGAGATGTTGAGTGTCACATCTCTGTTTTCCCCAGGCTTGCTCGCAGGTTCTGGCATCTCCCTCTGTGCCGTGGAAGCAGCACGAGGAGCAGCTCGGCAGGAGCCCACGCAGGCTTTGACCAGCACAAGGCATCAGTCTGAGAAACATGGGGTGAATTCCATCTTTTTCAGGACACGCACAACAAAGGCAGTTTTAGAGGCAACGTCTTCCATCAGCAGTGTCTGTCCTCGGCCTAAAGTCGCTTACAGTCAAAGTATGCGCTCATTAAGCGTTTCTAATTAATTTGTGATTCTGCTATTTCCTGCTCAGGCTGTCAGCTCCAGAGGCAGCTGAGCATCACTACTGGAGCATGTGGCGGTCTTGCTATCTCAGGAGGAAAACACTTGCCAAAGGAATTGTAACCCCTCCTTGCCCACAGTGTAACCGACAGTTTCAGCTGCAGGACCAGCCTCTCCGGTGAGCTGTGCGAGAGTCACCGTACCTCGGCACTGGTGTTCTCTCTGGCACCCACCTCTGCTTGTGATCAACCAGTGCCAGCTACTGGCCAGGCCCCAGGAGACGCCTTGGCAACTGCTGGTGACTCCCACCCGCGACACAGGCTTCTGCTGAGCTCCGCTCTCTTATTTCTCATTGTAGTACTCTCACTGCCGCTTTCGGTTGCTGATTCTTTACAATCCGTGTGCACATCCTTCTTTTAGACCACAACTGGANTGTTCTCTCTGGCACCCACCTCTGCTTGTGATCAACCAGTGCCAGCTACTGGCCAGGCCCCAGGAGACGCCTTGGCAACTGCTGGTGACTCCCACCCGCGACACAGGCTTCTGCTGAGCTCCGCTCTCTTATTTCTCATTGTAGTACTCTCACTGCCGCTTTCGGTTGCTGATTCTTTACAATCCGTGTGCACATCCTTCTTTTAGACCACAACTGGAAAAAACCTCTACGGTGGTTCCTTTTACTTCAAAGTCTTCTTAACTGCAAGCCTGCAAACTGTTTCCATTTCTCTTGGTACCTTGCAGCATATTTTGAATACACTGCTGGAGACAGGATCACTTAGAGTTCACAGAACAGCTACAGCTATGGTGATTGTTGACATAAAAGAAAATGTTTCTACTGCAAAGGCAGTTCTGCCTTGCAGAAAGTCAGCAGCACACCCAGCTGCTTAAGTGCAACGCAGATTTCTATGGAAAGAATCCACTCGCTGGCCAGAACTCTGAGAAAAATATTAGTTACTAAAACAGCTTGGAAATGAAGGTGTTGAGCTATCTGCTGGTACCATCTGTGGCTTTCAGCATGCTGGTACGGCACTGAGAGCATTCCTAATGGTGTGGAGGGGAGCGAGGCACTGGGAGGGCAGCTTATCCGTGACATGTCCAAATACAGTGAGGTTGGACAATCATTTCATACGCAGTTATTTAAAATATTGTTTCCTTGACAAGATTGTTCTTGGTGTCACAGTGTTTCTAGAAGTCAGTGTGCAGGGGCTCTTTATCAGGGAGTGCAGGGATAGGATGAGGGGGAACAGTGTGAAGCTGAAAGAGGGGAGATGGAGATGAAATCTTAGGAAGAAATGTTTTCCTGTGAGGGTGGGGAGGGCCTGGCCCAGGCTGCCCAGAGCAGAGGTGGCTGCCCCATCCCTGGAGGGGTTCAAGGCCAGGTTGGATGGGGTTTGGAGCCCCTGATCCAGTGGGAGGTGTCCCTGCCCATAGCAGGGGTGGGACTGGATGGGCTTCAAGGTCCCTTCCAACCCAAACCATTCTATGATTCATTCTATGATTCCTACAGGCCAGACAGGTCTCGGCATGAGTTTTGCTGTGTTCCCCTTTCTAACAGCAAATCCATTCCCAGGCAGGGCTCTGCCACTACCCTGACAGCAGCACCCTTTCCCCCCTCAGGATTTCAGATAGGGAAATGCCCACACGTCAGCTTTCACTGAGGTGGTATGAGACATCTTAAAACCTAAAGAGATTGCTTCTGCTGCAATATCAACACTGTTGTTTGACCTAATAGATCTTTTCCTGATTTTTAACTTGACAGTATCATGGTGAGAAACCAAAAAAAGCAGCCCATTCTGCTCTGAGCAAGAGAAATTACTTCCATGCGGGTAAGTGATTGGAGGTAAATGATATCTGCGTATTTCAGTGGCATCTGGTTTTATTGGGTGGTGCACTGAGCCATGCACTTGATAACTTGCATCACCATCTGATTCATATGATCATCTGACCCTCCTCTAGCTGCTGTTCTGCTTTGGTCCCTGCTGGTTACAGTAAAGGGAATTCTTCCTGTGTTTCACACACAACGCTTCCTTTCATTCAGGGAGGGCTGTGAATGGTTTCGCTTTTAGCGTTTAGAAAACCCAACTGGTACAATCATCTCCTTGAAAAGCACAGGATGGAGCTTACCTCCGTCTTACGCACTTCCCCCCTGCGCGCTGTACACGTTCCAGAAGCTGCTGTGCGTTGGGGTAAGATCCCTGTTAGGAGTCGCTGCAGAGCCTTGGGGTGGGATGAGAGGGTGAGTGAGGGTCCCTCTCCACTTTGTGTGCTGAAAGTGAGCAGGTTTTCCAGGAGGAGTCTAGCTCTATGCACTGGCTCTTGCTGGTGCTGTACCTGCAGCCCCTGCTCTGCACCTAGAGAGGTTCCTTTTGGGTCCACACTTTAATCCCTCCCCTGCCACTGAGGAAGTACGGCCAGCATCCCTGGGTGTCTCAGCTTTTTGATGCATGAAAGTAAAAGAGAGTCTGGTGGTGTCTCAGCAGGAGCATCTTGGCTGTCCGCTGCAGGAGAGCTTCTGAGCTGTGGGAAAAGGCCACCGTAGGCTCTGGGACACTGCTGAGAACCAATATCCCCTGCCATTGCCTCTACCGTGATCCT
>WAAB01004482.1:26252-69113 GCA_013389865.1 Piaya cayana | reverse complement strand
GGGGTCCGCCCGGGCCTGAGCCCCGGCGCGGGGCGAGCCGCAGCGGGACGATGAGCGCCGCCCTGGACCCCCGCACCAAGCAGGCGCTGCGGAGGAAGCCCCCGGAGCGGAGCCCCGAGGTACGGCGCCTGCCCGGCCGCTCTCTGACCCGCTCGCTCGCTTTCTTCCCCCTCCGCTGCCGGTTCTGTCGCTTTTTCTCCTCCCCGAATGCCGCTTCTCAGCCTCCCGGCTCGCTCCTCTCCCGCTGGACGTGCCCGGACTGGCACAGCGAACTTTTCCTTCTCCCGTAGGATCCGGGCACGAGCCTCGTGCCGGTTCTGGCCACGCAGTTTCTCTCCGTTGGTGCCGTTTGTGCCTTCGCAGCGCGGGTTTTCCTGCTTGTACGACCCCGGGTCGGGAGGGACCGCGACCCCGCTCAGGGACCGGGGGCTCCAGCCCCGTCCGAGCTGCCCTCGGGCCCCGGGGCGGCGGCTCTGGAGCTGGGGGG
The DNA here is from genome assembly GCA_013389865.1 of Piaya cayana. Classification (NCBI taxonomy): domain Eukaryota; kingdom Metazoa; phylum Chordata; class Aves; order Cuculiformes; family Coccyzidae; genus Piaya; species Piaya cayana. Next base: position 68,626 of record WAAB01004482.1, on the reverse strand, counting down.
GCTCTCGGTCCCGGCTGGGCCCAGCGGGACCTCTCGGGGCCGGCGCTGGGTGCGGGCAGGAGGAGCTTTTTTTTCCCTTCAGAGCTGGAGCGAGAGGGAGAGCGCTGAGGGGTAGAACGAGGCGGATCTCGGTGATGCAGAAACTTGTGGGGAAAGTTGGTGAGCTGAGAGGGTTTTGCTCACCTGGAGGGTGATGCGGACTGAAACAAACCCCAACCAGCTGGGTTTGGAGCTAATCTGGGTTGGAACTTGATCATCTTTAAGGTCCCTTCCAACCCAAACTCTTCTGTGATTCTGTGATTATAATTATCATAGAATTGTAGAATAGTTTGGGTCAGAAGGACCTCACAGCCCACCCAGTTCCAGCCCTGATTCATGTGCAGGGACATCTCCCTCTGGATCAGGGGCTCCCAGCCCCATCCAGCCTGGATTCAACATCTCCAAGGATGGGGCAGCCACTTCTGCTTTGGGCACCCTGAGCCAGCACTGCCCTCCATGAAGGATTTCTTCCCAATATCTCATCTAAATCTTCCCCCTTCCACTTTAAAACTGTTCTTCCCATCCTATCCCCACTCTCCCTGATCAGGAGCCCCTCTCCAGTTTTCTTGGAGCTCCTTTCCCTACTGGAAGCTGCTCCGAGATCTCCACAGAGCCTTTCTCTTTTCCAGGCTGAACAGCCCCAACTCTCTCAGCCTGCCCTAATTATGCTTTGCAGACTTCATAAAGAGCTGTTTCTCCAGTGAGTGGGAGGGTAGAAGTGTGCCAGGCTGGTTAGTTACAGTAAAACACCTTTTTGATTGAACTGCCTTCTCTGTCCCTTCCCCGTAAGCCAGTCTGTAATCAGTTTTTGGGGAATGGTAATGTCACAGAGTGTTAATTTAATAATGAAACGTAGTTGATAGCATTTGCATCTCACCCAAAGGGTGAGTTCGTTTGCTTAGCCTAGCCCTTGTTATTTGTTTCCCTTACTGTGATTTTTTTAAAATGTGCTCAAGAATTAGTGGTATGAAATGATCTGCTCTTGAGTTTGTCCCTTTGAGACTGGGGAAACATCTGTTCTCCCTTGATAGTTGACGGAGAGCAGCGTGTCCTGCCTGGCCTTCCTTATAAGTTAATTATCAGAAGGCGGCTCTGGGAGAGCTGCTCCAGAGCACATCCCGGTAGGACAGAGACCGCGCTTCCTCTTCAAGCTCGTCTTGGGAGTGAAAACCGCATCTTCAGTCCTTATGTTTACTTGCTGTGGGATATCCGATACATTCCTCTGTGTCTCTGCTCCCTAAATTAATGATGAGGCGGTCCTTCTTTCTGTTTTCTTGTTTTTATCACCCCCCGTCTCGCTCCAGACCTTCCTTCCTTTCTCTCCAGCTGCAGCCTTCCCTTTGCAAACCACACCGGCAAAGGAATTTTGCCGTGTTGGGCAACTGGGTTCATCACAGAAGTGTCATTCATGAGCTCGCATTCCGTGCTGCCTCGTCACGGGGTTGGCTTTGGGGAGCAGGTATTCTGGCCTGGCTCAAAACATCTGCCCGCTGCTGCTTCTTGAACTGCTGATGTCTCGCAGCTCTCTCAGGCTTGTTGTTCTTTTTTTAGACGTTCCCAGTTTCTCCCCCAGCAACCGTCATGGAATTCTTTAGGGTTGTCACCTTATTTTGGCTGAAACTGCCTTAAAATACACATTTTGCTTAATGTTTTGTGGACATTAGGGAAAAAAATTCACAGAAAGGGTCATTGGGCACTGGCAGAGGCTGCTCAGGGAAGGGGTTGAGTCACCTTCCCTGGAGGGGTTTAAGGGACGGGTGGACGAGGTGCTGAGGGACGTGGTTTAGTGATTGATGGGAATGGTTGGACTCAATGATCCAGTGATTCTCTTCCAACCTGGTTATTCTATGATTCTATATTGTAAATTAAGCTGTCAGATATTGTGATGTCCAGCTATGTTGGACCATGCTTGTGGTTCATATGGAGGTTCCTGTTGGGACTGACATCAGGGTTGTGTGCGAGTTTGAACTTGTGGAGGGATCTCTGTTGTGGAGTTAAAAAAAATCTAATCTTTGCTGGTCTAACTAGCAGCACCTCTAAAATGATTTTAAAAGAACCTTTAATTCTCTGGTTCACCTGGCCCTCTTTTGGCAGGTGTTTAGAGCCTCTGCGCGCTGTGACTGCTGGTGATTGAAGTTAAGCGTGTGCTTAAAACTTGGCAGGATGGGGTCCTCTGTTCCTGTTGCTGAGTGGATAATTACAGTCAAATCACTTCTGTGTTTTTGGGATGCTTTTGTTTATGTACGTTTGGAAACCAACCCACTTTGGAGCAGAGCGCTTCCCTGTTTCAGGCAGGCTGCACCTTGGGGGGTCCGGTCTGGATCCCTGCGAAATGTTCAGATGCAAAGCAGCAAGTCGAACCTCCCCACCGCTCTGCCGGATTTCCTGAGCGTGTGCTCCGAGTTGTGATGCCAGATGGATGTAGAGTGATCGGAGAACCAGGGGAAACAGTTGCAACATAATTATTTTGATAGGAATGGTTGGACTCGGTGATCCGGTGGGTCTCTTTCAACCTGGTTGTTCTATGATTCTATTTTACATCGTGCTAAGCATCCCTGACTTGTCACCTTCCTTCTGGAGGCTGCAAGGCTTGGCTCAGGGGAATCAAAACCTGCTTAGTGCAGCTCTTGGGATCGGACCCCGGTTTCAGGTGTACGAGCCGGTGACTCCTGCCTTGGAGTAACCAGTTGAGCTCAGACCAGAGTGTGGCTGCATTTCTCCCCTCCTACTTATGCAGAAAGGTATCATCAGCTCCTCCCACATGAAATTGGCTGCATGAGGCTGCACTCTGACTGCATTTTTATACGGGGAAACTCCCCAAACTCCCCATCTGCAATTGGTACTTTACGATACGGGTGTTTGATGATGAGCCAGAGCTGCTTGACCGCCCGAGTTTCAGTCCCTTCCTGTATCCCTCTCTGTTTCTGATCCTGCAGGTTATATGAGCAATATACCTGGGGATCACAAATTACAGGCTTGGGACTGTGCTGATTAGTAGGATGATCTAGTGCTTTATAACTCTTCATCTGTACAGCAGTCCCTGGAAAAATACAGATAAACAATCTACCTACAGTTACCCATGTAATTTTAATTTTTCACTATTTTAACTTGTAAGATTTAAGGAACTAAGTAAAGAGCTATTAAAATATTTTTACAGTTTACTTATTTTGGGGGATTCTCTCCGTGCCTTGCTCAACTGAAAATGTTAATTCTTGGTGCTACAAATATTTTTGTTTGGGAAAATCTCTGTTAGGGCAAGTTTTCAGTGTTGTGGTAACATTCCAGCATTTACTAATTGTTAAAGGGCATACGTTATGCATATTAGACGTGTACACACTTGCGTTTTTTTGGGGGTTGTTGCTCAGATACCTCATGCATTATAATCTTTAATTTATCGGGTGGAGGAGTTATGCTGATGAACTTGTAGAGATTGTAGTGAGCATTTGATGCTACATTTTTATGTAATTACTGTTCTCTTGCTCTGTTTAGAAGCTTTCTTTGGTGCTGCCCAAGCCTGGGGAATCTTTATGAATTTTTTTTCTTTGGTTTTTGTTTTCCCCCTTTCTCTTCTCTCTGCCCTGATGCACCATAAAACTGTACAGAGAGGTGATGCTGGCTTTTCTTGTGGAAAGTCTTTTGGAGTATTTGCTTGCAGGCTGATACCTGTGTAGGAGCAGCGCTGCCACTCCGCAGTGTGAATCCCACTTCAGTAAAATTTGAGGCTGGGAGGGTCCATAAATGGGCCCTGACTGTGTGCTGAAACTGTGTATAAACCTGCCTGGTTCTCAGGTTCAGCCTCAAAGTGCAGGATTCGCGAGGCTTCTCCCAGATGTTGGTTTCTATAACAGATGATCCTAATAAATCATCTCTTCTGCGTGCGCTGTCTTGTCAGACAGAGGAAACCTTTGCAGTAACTGGACACTTAATCACTGTAGAAAAATAAATCACACTTGATTTAAACGGTAGGATTTCCTACGCTCGTTTAATATTTTAATATCTGCATTTATCTTTCAGGGCTATGCTGGTATCTGTGTGGTGATAAATGTGGGACTGTTTATACATGCGGATCCTCCAGTTCTTGCAGGATGGGGCGATGGGATTTACGTACTTCCGTGTGGTGGTTCAGCTTGGTCTTGCGCATCATCCTTCCTGTTTCTTGTGTCACAGGTGGGGATGGTAAATTAGCACTTTGGGATTATTTTAATTGGAGGGAATCGGTTGTTGAGAGCAGTAGGAAGGCAGGATGAATGTATCTGCCACTGTGTGCACTCTCTCATTAAAGGTTTAATTTTTGAGGCCCAGAATTCCTTATCAGATCCACACAAAGGCGGTGATGTTAGTCTTTTGGGGAGTGGTTTATTGCCTACCACAGATAAGGTCTCAGTGGCTGACAGGGCAAAATAGCAAATTATTATGCTCCTTTTTCTGTCTCCTTCTCTGTCCCCCCTCCTGTGAGCATACTGTCTTCCATTTGAGATGGATCCTTTTCCCAACAGAGTCTCTTTTTAAGTCTTCATAACTTTGTTCTAGACACTATTTCCTCATTGGGATTCAGAAGGCTTTGCCTTTGTTGGACTTCAAAGAGTTACAATTTATTTTTACACTCTTGAGCTCTTGTGTTTTCCTAACTTTGTCTTGTTTCAGTAATTCTCCATTAATGTTCATTTGGCAATACTAACTCCTCCTTCTCTTCCTGTTCCTTTTTTATTAATACGGTGGAGAGGAGAAAAAACTTAATTTGCACCGTGGTGTTATTACAGGATCTACTGCTTGAAGTGTGTTTGGGATGCTTCTTCACTGCTTCGATATAGAGAAATAGATCTGCGCGAGTCTAAATCGTGCACAAATAGTACATTGATGGGCATTATGAAATGGCTGTAATAAATAAAATAAATGATTGCTGACAGCGTAACAAAGGCACCCTTGTACTGTAGCACAGCTGAGCCAAACAGAGGAGAACATCTGCTACTTGTTTCCAGAAATAACTGGTATTTTGAAGTGGTTTTTTTCATCCTTTTAATAATTTTTCTATAAACTCAGTAGGTGAAACAGGGGATTAGGCTTTGTTAAAATCCATCACTTCTGTAGTTTGCAACGAGCCTTCAGCAGCATTAACATAACAGCGGTGTTGTTTCTGGATAGCCATTTAGCTTAATTGGAAATGTGGACTCTCTAGAAAAGTTTAGATGCTTGCAATTATCTTAAAGCTGAAAAGAATTTTATATTAAATGAAGTTGCAGATGCTGGTTTGTATTTAATAAAAATTCCTTACTGTTAGTATGTTGGGCTCTGAAGCAGGGAAAGAGAAGTGATGGAAACCTGACTCCTGCCATCTTATATTACCTGTCTTATGTTTTTGTTCCTGTTGTTTTGTTAGTGGGATGCTCTTTTTTGGATATTAGGATATATTCCCTCACTGAAAAGGTTGTCAGGCACTGGAACTGGCTGCTTAGGGAAGTGGTGGAGTTTTCATCCCTGGAGGGGTTTGAGAGATGTGTGGATGTAGCCTTTAAGGACATGGTTTGGCATTAGAGTTGGCAGCATTAATTTCATGGCTGGACTCAATGATCTTAAAGAAGGCCAATGGCATCTTGGCCTGTATCAGAAATGGCGTGATCAGCAGGGCCAGGGAGGTTCTTCTCCCTCTGTACTCAGCACTGGTGAGGCTGCTCCTCGAATCCTGGGGTCAGTTGTTGGCCCCTCACCACAAGAAGGATGTTGAGGCTCTGGAGTGAGTGCAGAGAAGAGCAATGAAGCTGGGGAAGGGGCTGGAGAAGAAGGTGAACGGCTGAGAGAGCTGGGGGTGTTTATCCGGGAGAAGAGGAGGCTGAGGGGAGACCTCATTGCCCTCTCCAACTACCTGAGAGGAGGTTGTGGAGAGGAGGGAGCTGGGCTCTTGTCCCAAGGGCCAGGGGACAGGACGAGAAGGAATGGCCTCAAGCTCCACCAGAGGAGGTTTAGGCTGGGCATTAGGAAAAAAAATTTCACAGAAAGGGTGATTGGGCAGTGGCAGAGGCTGCCCAGGGAGGGGGTTGATTCACCTTCCCTGGAGGGGTTTAAGGTGCAGGTGGACGAGGTGCTGAGGGACATGGGTTAGTGTTTGATAGGAATGGTTGGACTCGACAATCCGGTGGGTCTCTTCCAACCTGGTTGTTCTATGATTCTATGATTGTAGGGCTGACTTTGAATTCATGAACTTGCTTGAAATCGGTGGAGTTTGACTGTGTCACTGCAGTTGTTGTTGTTGCCGTGTGGACAAGGCTCTGTGCTCGTGCCACACTGCTTGTTTGCCTGTTTCTTGGCCAGCAGTACTCGACAACCTGGCATATGTTTCTGTACCCAAATAATTCAAATTATCACTAGTTGGAACCTGAAGTACAACACACTCTCTGAAGCTGAAAGCAGTCCTAAATTAGTTGCGCTTAAAAAGTAAAATCCATCTGTTGTTTCAAATGAACCAAAATACAATATTGGAGCATTTACCAGTTTTTAACTAAATGTTAATATATGTAAATATTCAGCTATAAGAGCTTCAGAGTCTGTCTTGGGAGGATTTTTTCAGCAGCAAGACTGAATGTATTGCTCATATTAGTCTTGATTATTTATGTCTCAGAGACACAAGTAATGTTATGTTGGGCCTTGGACAAGGCACCGTGTTCACAGAGGAGGGCTTCTGGTTTGGCTGCTCTGCAGCCTTTGTGTCTGGAATACCTGCAAGGAAACTTTGCTAGGGGTTCACTGAAATAAATATTTTCTTCCAGCTTTCTTAACAGTTAAAGCCTGTTGAGTTCAGTCAGATATAGATTCATGGCTCCAACCAAATAAATCAGTTTTCAGGGCACTGTTTTAGCTCCAAGTACGTATACTGGGTTCACTGAAGTGTTACTGACAAAGATTTTTCTGAAATTTAGAGTCTGTCTAACAAAGTTTCCTTGTTCAAAAGATTAATATTAAACTTGTGGAGAAAGTAACATGAATGTTTCTGTGCAAGTGAGTGTTTTGTTTTTAGAGACTCTGTCTGTATTGACCTGTTTTGTGGGTGATGTCCCTTCCAACCCAAACCATTCTATGCAGTTTGCTGCTCTGACCCACTCCTCCTACCTGCTTCTCTGGGTTCAGTGACTAGCCAGAACCAGCTAAATTGCTTTGTTTTCAGTTCCCAACTCCTGCTTTTAGGTCATGACTAACGCAATTTTCTTCACGTAGTGTAAAGTCTGCTGTATAGAGCACGGATGTGTTGGAGAGAGGTTCAATTACAGTGCACCAATAACCCTGTGGACAATGGCTCATGTGGATGGGCATTGTTTGCAGGGAGCTCAGGGTTTATGCTTCGTGAGTCACCAAGTTACACACGACAAGGAGAAAAGCTGTTCCTTGTTTGTCTACTGGATGTAATTTCCAACTCCGATTCATTAAAATGAAGCGGTGAGTAGGAATGTGGTTCTGTTACACGAGTGAATGGATGTCTTCAAGCATTGTCTTGGCCTTTTGAGATGTGGTGCTCTTGTCTTCAAGTGCTAGTCCAACTTTCCTGAAGAGTAGCGCCTAGAGAATGGCTGAGACAGAGCTACAAGTCTGAACCTCGTGGTGTTTGAGAAATGATATTTGTGAAACAGATGAACGCAGTTGTGTGCCACCTGGTCTTGTGGCTTTGAGCACTTCTGGTGTCTAAACTTGGTAGAACTGCTGAATCTGAACATCCCAATCAAGTGTAATGAACATATGGCACATCTTGTGTGTGGAGTTACACAAAAAAGTCAGAGGCTGTTGCCTAATCTTACTTGCTGCAGCTTGTTGGGGCTCACATGAAGGAAGCTGGGCCACAACAAAAGGGGTAGGAAAACGTTTGGGCTTTGTAATTTGTGTTGGTGTCGCTTATGACTGTTCTATGTCTGCTGCACACCTTACGTGTGTGGTTTGGAGGTGTCTCTTCTTGAAGATATATCGAAAGTAAGGGTTTTAAAGGAAAATATGTTCTAAGACACTCTTACATGTATGAATCTTGTATGGAAAGAAGGAAGGAAGATGGTTGTGGTGTGTGTGGCTAGTTCTGCAGCAGAGCTCATTGGATTAGAGGGAGCTCGTGGGACCTCTGCTCCAAAATCCAAGGGGGAGCTTCCCCACGTAATGACAGGCAGCAATGTCTTCACTCGCCTTCCCTCCAGGAGAGCTGTTCTTGGCCTCGGAGAAATGCTCTTGAGTTGTTTATCTTATGCTTTATTGTGTCCAGCATCTGGTATGTGTAGGAACAGCTTTCTCCAAAACCCCTTTCAGTAGGTGTGGTTTTATGGCTTTTTGTTTTGTTTTTAAGCTTCTCACTCTCATAATCCAAATACCAAGAGATTCTCTAGCTCTGCTGTCATTAGCATTGTGCCTGCTGGTGGTTGGTTAAAGGAATCTCAGACTACGATGGGATTTAGGTAATAATCTGTAATCAAACATCTCTGGAACACATCAGGTTTTTAGTCTCCCTGTGAAATCGTTCTTTGGTCTGTTTTGACAGCAGCCTTGGGAGAAGCTTCCAAGCCTTGTCTCGCTTCTGCAGCAGGTTCTGGTGCTTGGAGAGAATTAAGCTCTCTTGGGCTGGACTTTTTGGTGGCCTCTGCTTTGCCTTGGGCTGTCCCAGCACTGTGTTAGCCCCTTTCTCTGTAGCTTCTAGGGAGCTGTTGGGATGTCCAGAAAGTGCTGCCCATCCTTCCCGTGCTGTGAGTTTGTTTTTCATTCGCAGAAGCTGGCTTTAGAAGATACACTCAGTGCTTCTAGGGTTTTCTGGCCTGATGATACAGTTGTCAACAAGGCTTTTGTCTCTGGGAGGTTACTGTAAAACAGGAACTCGCTGTTTTCACTGCGTGGTTGTCGGAGCGTGCTGGAAGCTTACACAGATAGTATTTATGGATCGTTTTCAAGCTGTTGGACAAACTGTGACTAAAGAGCAGAGATCACAGCAGCTTGCTTCATGATAATCTTCCCAGTAAATGCGGGATTTAGGGCTCAACAGATTGTGATTTTGCAGACTAGGTCAATCGTTATTACCGATCGAATATTTTGAGGCTCAGTTATCTGAATGGTGATGATAGGGTGGCGGTAAATTGAGCTTGTAGGAGACTGAAAAATGACTCCTTGTTTTCTGAACGGTGCTGACATGAAGACTCCTAATGCTCCAGAGCAGCTGTGGGGTTCGAGCGTGCCGCAGTCATCGTCAGTAGAAAGGTGGTGGCCACGGAGTCTCCTCACGTGTGCTCCGCTTTGCTGCGGTCGAGTTGGAGTCCAGGTGATCTGGTACCTGTAATTGCCAGTAGAAAGCTCTGTTTGGTTCTTTTCAGAAGGTGTTAAGACTTCTGCTTTGTGTGAACCTTAAACCTTGTTAAAGGAGTGAGTGAAGCGACAGTGAACCAGGGCAGCTGTTTCCCAGTGATCTTCCAGGGAGCGTGTGAAGTGTTGCTGCTCTAGGATTGCTTTTCCTACCCTTGCTTCCAATTACTGTTCCTGAAAAACTGGTTTTTCATTTTAATGGCAGCTGTGACAGCTCAGAGTGAAACCAGAAATTATGGTGGAGTCCTGGAATTCTTTATTGGAACTTATTTCCTGTAGTATATGCCTTTCTTCATGCCGTGGGGTCATGCACTCAGTTTAATCATAATTTAACTAAAAGTTTTCAGTGATGAATTGAAATTTAAGTATGTAATGTAGCATTTTTTTCAAAAAACCTATTTGTTATTGAGTTTTCTGAATTTAAACAGGGAATTTTGGGGACTTCTTAGGTAGTAAAACTGTTTTGCAGAACTGTTAATCTGAGCTAAAAGGCAAACCCAGTGCCCTGTTACTGACCTTGCAATAAGAGCTCCTTGGAGATATTGGAATAGTGAAGAAGGGCGAGAAGAGGGTGTGGAAGGAGGTGGGAGAGAACTGCAAGTACACTTGGTGTTCAGAAAAGTTGCCAAATAGAAGAAAAATAAGTTTCTTTTCTGCTTTTGTTCTCCAAAAATGCAAAGGGTGGAGGCAGTCAAGATGTAAGGAATTTAACACCTACACAGAAATGGCACTAAAGCCTCTAAATACTGTGCTGAATGAAAGTCATCCTAAAAAGTATTTATTTTAAAGGAAAATATTGAATGCCATACGAAAACTTACTTCATATGAGCTTTGCAGAGGAGTTTTCCTCTAAAGTTTTTTTTGACAAAACTGATTCTTGTGTCATTCTGTGTAGGGAGAGCCGGGAATCAGTTTATAGTGCAGATAAGAATAAGAAAACAATACTCAGACGTTCGTGTATGCTGTTGGGGGAGAAACTGGGCTGAAAGTGCTCAGATATTGCCTACGTGGGCCCAGGTGCTGCTCCTGAGGAGGGAAATCATAGAATAATCAGATTGGAAGAGACCCACTGGATCATCGAGTCCATGAAACACTTCTCCAAGCATCCCCTGCTTAGCATAGGTGACCTGCTGCTGGTGTTTACCCTGTGACTCTGCTTCTCCCTCTGTCACGAGTGCAAAGAGCTGTAGTCTGCAGAGGGAAAAGAATCTTGGCATTAAAAGGGAGCTTGCAGTGGTCCTGTCAATGGCAAAGAAGCTGCACAGTTCTGAGGACCATGCATTCTGGATAAACTTCCAGTTTGCAGGATTTCTCCCCTCTCCCCCAGGCATGCGTGAAAATTAGTTTTCACTGAGCAGTGTTTTGGAGAGGAGATCTATAGAGGATGTCCAGGTGCTGATGTCCTGTTTAAGAGCCCCACTCTTGCCGTAAAACAGCTTTGCTCATGCTGGTATTGCCAGACAAGCTATTTCTAAAACAAGGAGGTCTTCTTATTCCAGTGACCTCAGGCTTAAAATACAGAGGGTTTTCCTCTGTTTGATGAAACTGTAATACACCCTTCTTCCTCTTTTGATGATTTCAGTACAGTATTTTGGAAATAACCTTAGTTCAGGGAGGTGCGCACAGATTATTTAGCAGTCTGCATCTAGCTTCTCTGTGTTCCCTACCTCTGCTAATTATTGGTTATCTTCTAGCTTGTCAGGAGAGTCTGGTGAATTCTTGCCGAATAGAACAAAAATATCTGCCTTAGGGGATTCTCTCTTTGTAATCTTTTTGTGCCTGATTAAAGCATTGACTTTTAAGCCATCCATTCTCTTTAGACTGATTAAAACTGAGCCTCAAATGTTGATCCTTGTGGTCTGGTGTTGTGTTGTAGGCCCTACAGTTTGTTGTTTTGGCCAAATAGGAATTCCAGAGCTGTTGCAATGTGTTTCACCTTGATAATTTTGCATTTGAAAGAGCTGGAGAGTGAAGTCTGACTTTGTAAGCTGTGTTGGGTGTTTAGCCTTCCAAGGTGACGGAATCTAGATGTTGATGCTGGGAGGTGTTGGCACAGAGAGTTGTGCTTGCTGGTGGCCACTAGATATTGTGGGTTGTCTAGAGAAGATATTCTACCTAAAGATGATTTACTTTGCCCTGTGTTCATGGAATTCTGTGGAACTTTATCCAGCCTACAGTAGGGTGCGTTAGTTTGGTTAAGTAGAAGTTTCTGACTCCTGCAGAAGGAGTTTCTGTTCCTGTTTCCCATGTGAATTAAGAAGGAAACTGGCAGTCCTGTGTTAGAACGCTGACCTCCTGTCAGATACATTTATTGCTTCCATTTGTCTTGGATGGTAATGCCTCCTTCAGCAAACTCTTCCATGGGTGCTATTATACGTGACTTGGAGATGCTCAGGGGAGTCTTCACAGTGTGCTGGTACATCCAAACCGATGGGCAGTGGAATCGTTGGGAAAGATCTCTTAGCGTGCATCACGTCAGCCTGACTCCTGTGCTGCTGGGATGCACGTCTGGGTGAGGTTTCCCACCTTAAGAGAGGAGCTGTGCTTTGTTTTGTTCCCTCCTGTGCCCGTTAGCTGAAAGAAGGGGCTTATGGAGTATAGCAGACCCGTAGCTAAGAGATCATGCGTGACCAGAGTTGATCACAACCCTGTTTTTAAGGACTTGCCTTGCACTTAGTTTCCATCTCTCAAATCCAGCAAATCCGGCTATGTAGAGTTCAGAGATGTTTGAGCTTGGTGCTTAGGATCTCAAAGAGCAATGTTGCTTTGTATTGTTTTATTATTTTTTTCCCAAGCTCTAGTCAAACACTTTTAATGTCTTTTTATCTGAGATACTCATAGTTCTCACAGTTGTGTATGCTTGTGTCATAAATGAGAAGCTTTAGATAACAGGTCTTCCGCTCCCCCTGACACTGTGGAGCACACCTAGTGAGTGCTGCACGGGGGGCTCTTTGCTGGAATGAGGGACTGATAGGCTCTGAATGCACTGCTTTTCAAGAAGACGCAGCAGAGTTATCTTTATTTTCAGTAGTATTGTGTAAAATGTCTGAACTGCAATTCAGATCCTTCTGTTTCTCCCGGGGGAGGTAGACTGGGATCTAGAATGTGTGTTCTCCATCTGGGTCCAGACCGTCCAGAGATCGTGGTGGTGTAATCTTCTATTGCAGGATCCTGCTGCCGGCTCCAGCCTTTGCCTTTCATCGCTCTGTACGGATCTTCTCCTTTAATGTGAGCTGATGAGTCAAAAGTCTGTCTCTTAAGCAGAAATGCAATGCGTTAAATTATAAACCTGATTTGGATACTCAGATTAAGTTTAGGATTAGGTGTTTTTCTTTCATCTTCAGTAAATAATGGTAGTCATGCTCTCTGAAAGCAAAATCATCTTTTCAGATGAGAGACTGCTTTATTTAAAGGCGGGTTTGTTACACCTTCAGAGAGGCTGTGGTTGAAGTAACACTGGCAGCGTGAGGTGTCGGAGGAATCCCTGGCGTGTTGCATCACAAATTGGTGCGGATCATGGTTTTTGTAGGAATGAGAGAATGGAGATTGGTTTGTTTTGGGTTTGTAGTCAAAGATAATTACAGCCTCTGAAGTTTTTTGTCTCTCTTAAGAACGGAATGGCCGATTGGAGTAGAAGAGATTTCCATATCATCTCACGTGCAACCCAACTGAAGTAGCCCGTGTCTCACGTGTAATTGATTGGTACCTGTTTGATTTAGTACGGAGGTGGAGAAGGTGTTTGCTCAGCATCTTGTCCATAGTTCCGTGGACGTTAGTCATGCAGTTTGTTGCTCTTTGGGAAGCTGGGTGCGTCGTGGGTAGGCTGCGGGATCCGGAGCTAGAAATTCCTGAGGAGCTATATCTCGTAGTTGATTCAGTTCCTGACAGTGCACTCGTTGTTTATTCCTCCTAATGTTGAGGAATCTTATCTTGTTGTGGTACGTAGCTGGTCTTTCTTTGCTACATCTGTGGGAGCAGATTGCATTCCCACCTGTCCTGGAGCTAATCCCTTAACACAGGAGCTTGTTTGGAGTTAACAGGATAATCTTTTGGTAAAAAAAGTGCTTTGCATCCCCACTAGGAGCTCTAATTCAAGAGAGAGTAAAGAGAGCTGTGAGGAGAGCTTTCTCTGCTGTGAGAGCAGAGTCTTACCTGGGTAAGGAACTCAGATGTTCAACACGACCGAGTTCATACAGACGTGCTCCCAATTTGTCATTACAATAAGCATAAAACTGACTTTTGAATTTCATCCTCCACCTCCTCTCTTCTCATCCCCAGGTTTCTCTACCAAATTTCTTACTTAATAAGAATCTGCCTTTTTCCTTAGCATTTCAGTGTTCGGACCTTTCCTACAACAATTATGGTTGGACCTGATGAACTGGTGGGTCTCTTCCAGCCTGGTGATTCTATGATTCTATGATTCTAATTCCTTGTTCTTCTCAAAAGGAAATTTTGGATCTTGCTACTTTCTTGCCTGCTTCTCCTAAAAGAGAAGCTTTGTGAATCAGGCAAGCTAATGTTTTTGGAGTTAGGACAAAAAAGGGTGCCACCGAAATACTGCTCTTGATGGATGCTCGTCCTGGAAAAGGGAGATTGTTAATCTTGACAAGGAGTCTGTGGCTTGACCTGCAGAGTGTTGTTAGAACTGTGAGTCTGAACTGGCCTGTTTTGCTTGTGGATTTTGGGAGGCTTTTCAAGAGCCTGGATAAGGAGGCTGCTTCTACCATCTTTGATCTCTTACTGAAAAATGTTTGGGATAAAGTCCTGCTCTTTGATAGGTGTAAGCATTGAAATTAGTTTTGGACACTCGGGGCTTCCCATCCTATTGAAGTTTAGCAGTCAGTGTGTTCAAGGCAGCTTTTGGTTTTCTGTTTTCAGCATGTAAGTCTGAAAGATATTTTAAAAACAAGTAATGACTGTCTGGGAAATTTATGGTAATATTTCACTTTAAGATACTCTTTTTATAGCTGTAGTTTTGTTCTGAACCGTGATATGGGCTGAACCGTGCTTCAGATATTCAGAACTCTCCTGAAGCTGCTGGCTTTGAAACGGTGACATTTGATGTCCCCATCTCGCCAGTCCAGGTTCCTTTGGTATTTCACTCTGCAAAATCAGCTTTTCCAAAGGAAGTTCTTTCTCTGGCGAAGTTGAGGTTCCAAAAACGCTGACTTGGTGTGATGAAACAGCAACAAAAATAATATAAAACTTCCCCTCCCTCATTCCTTTAAATGTTTTGCTTTCTACCCAAGTCTTATATCAACACAGTGCAGGGTTCTTTGATGGAAGGTGTTTATCTGTGTGAGGTGTGGGCAGCTCTTGGTGAGTAGAGAGACTTTTTGTTTTATTTTCATGTAGAAATACTTGGCTTTTTTTTTTATTTTAAGAAGTATGTTGCTGAATAGAGGAACTTTCAGAAGAGAAATAAACTTTAATAGCCGTTCTAGGGCCTCTGTTCATTAAGATCTGACTTTTTCAGGTTTCGTTGAGGGTACTCCTGTACCTAGGAGCGGAAGGTAACTTGTAAGCCTGTGCCTGTTAGCTCTGTGTGCATGTTAAAAAGAAATAATATGTAAGGAAACTGTGTATTTACCGTATTGAGAGACTTGCTGCTTTTGCAGGAAAAAAGAGATAAAAATCCAAGTGTGTAAATGTTGCTTCTGACTGTCTGCAAAAACAAAACCCAGATTTCAGTTTCCTCTTTCTGGCTGTACTACTAACTGATGCTGCCAGTTGTGATTGCTTCCTGGATTTACAGAAGAGTGAGAAAGTCCCTTTTTATTGCTTTTCTCTTACATAAAGATACTATAATTACTAGACTGGCATTCCCCCCTTTGGAAGAAACAGTACCTGTCATCTTTGTGGAGTTTGGGATTTAGACAGGAGTCCTGAGCCGTGGTCATAACGTGGTATATTGCTGTCTGATGGGCACAGGCATCAGGAGGCTGTGAATGTGTGAAGGAAATTCTGAAAAATTGACTTCTTGATTGTTTGGAGCCATTAAGGGTCATTGGGCACTGGCACAGGCTGCCCAGGGAGGGGATTGAGTCACGCTGAGGGACGTGGTTTAGTGTTTGATAGGAATGGTTGGACTTGATGATCCCGTGGGTCTCTTCCAACCTGGTGATTCTGTGATTTAGATGTATTGATCCTGTGTTACAGAACTGTAATAAATGAATGATGATTTTTAGCAAGGTGCTAGGGAACTCAGCATTGTTCAAAATGCCTGGAGGGAGTAGGCTGGGAATTGAGGCCAGAAAACCATCACCTGTAACCACAGGCAGAAAAATTTCTCATGGAATATATGCTATTTTTTCTTAATGACAGAGTATGGCTCTGAAGTGGCTGAACCAGTTTTTTTATACAAATCATACCGGGTGCAAACTCAGACAGCGATTTCGGATCATGCAGGAGTTTGCTGCTGGTGTGTGTTATGAGAAGTACTTGTTGAATTGTTGTGTTTCTTATGTGGCGTGATGACACTTCATTCCTGGTGAGTGCTGCTCACTGTGTCACCCTCTAAAAGGTGCTTTGTCAAAGTCTTTTGAGAACCTTTTCATTCATCTGACTGACTAATCTACCTATTCTCCTCCCTAATTGTGCCTCAGTGCTTGTATTTAATTTTTTTTTTTTTTTAATAAGAGAATACTTTAAAGGTAATGATTACCTGGAACACCTGAGGACAGGCTGAGGGAGTTGGGGTTGTTCAGCCTGGAGAAGAGAGAAGGCTCTGGGGAGACCTTAGAGCAGCTTCCAGTAGGGAAAGGGGCTCCAGGAAAGCTAGGAAGGGTCTGTAGTGATAGGATGAGGGGGAATGGCTTTAAATTGGAAGGGAGAAGATTTAGATGAGACATTAGGAAGAAATTCTTGACTGTGAGGGAAGTGAAACACTGGAGCAGTCTGTACAGGGAAGTTCTGAATGCGCCATCCCTGGAGGTGTTCGAGGCCAGGTTGGATGGGAGCTTTGAGCAGCCTGGCCCAGTGAAGGTGTCCCTGTCCATGCCAGGAGGTGGAACTGGATATCTTCAAGGTCACTTCCAACCCAAATGGTGCTGTGGTTACTCTAGGTGTGCTCTCCAGCTCAGTGAAGAGTCCTGTGCTGATGCTCTTTTGCATCACTTGCATTTTTAGTAAATATCAGGAACTTACGCCACTGAACAGGAAGAGTAAATAATTAAGATAGACGAGTTGCTTTCTGGTTCATCTCCTAATTTTCCTATTAGTTGAGGGACCGTACACTCTGCCACCCATGTTTAAATGGAATTACTCCGGGGCCATGGAAGGTGCGGGTCGGGCTTCAGGGGAGCTGCCTCTGCATCTCCTCTGGCTTTGGGTGCAGAGGTCGGGCTACTTGAACCTGCCTTGCTGAGGCTGGTGAGTTTGCCATCTAGATATCTGAGTATGGAAACTGTGCATCAAAGAGCTCCAGCGTGGTTCTGTGTTTTTATTCCTAGTATTACACTATCAGGAAAGAATTCGGGAGTACTATTTTTACAATTGGCCTTAAACGGGGAGTGAAGGAAACGGCATGGATTCCAGCCTTCGATGAAGTAACAGGAAGGGAAGCAATGAAAACCATAAACTGTGCTGAGTAACATTTCCTCTCCTCTGCTACACCCCTCCGAGGGTGACAGAGTCTTTATTGAGCCTCATAAAAGACGCATTCAGCGGGTAGAAGGAGGCTGCTGAATCACTGTGAAGCAAGCAATGGCAGCAGGCTGGAGTGCAGCCTCCTGCTCACAGCTTACATAACCTGTTCTCCGTGCTCTGAGGGTTGCTGCTGCTTGCTTCACTGAGATCGAGGCACTTCAAGTAAGGAATTTAACACAGAGGGTTTCAGTCACTGTCCGAGAGCACGTTAAAACCTTCATTGATACCGTGCGAGTGCTTGATTCTGCTCAGGTTTCTCAACCTTGTTTCCTGCTTGGTGCCTTCTGATGGAGGCATGGAAGAGAAAGCAACTCTGTAATGAACCAATAGAGAGGTTGTGGCAGCTTTCAACCATGCCACTTCCTCCGCTGGAAGGTTTTGTTCCTCATAGCCTTTTCAGTGTCAGGGAATTTGAGAAACTCCTACCATATGGTTTAACTGTTGTTTCAAAGGCAGAAATGTGGGTCTGTGTGCTTTAAAGTATATTATCTATAATAAAGCTGATTCTGTAGCAGAGCTTTAGAAGATACTAGTGCTTTTGTTTACTCTCAAGTGTGTAAAATATGCATCCTGGCAACTGTCTTGTCTTAAAAAGCGTGAATGCAAACGCCTGTCAGCCTTCCCTTGTGCTTCCGCAAGAAGGAGGTTCTTGTATGTGAACCAGGGAATCCTGGGTGTCTTGGCTGCCCGCGTGGGTTGGGTGTGGGGAGCCTCCAGTGAGCCAAGCATATGTTCTTACAGCAGGAATTTAATGTGTTTGGGGTGGAATTGAGAGACAGGTTTTGCGTAGCTTTTTGGGACAGGTTTGCATGTGAGAGCAATCTGTCTGGAACCTGCTGACACAGCTGCTTCTGCTCTGCGGCTTTGAAGTGCTGGTGCTGCTGTGCAAGTTCCTGCTCCGTTCCCATTCCCTGAGCAAAGCTCTGGGCTGACTCAACGATGCCTGCTGGTCTGCATGCTTTGAGACCCCTCACTTAAGGTTCAGTGTGGATCTAGAGCATCTGTGAGCTCTGAGCTTTGAGACCCCTCACTTAAGGTTCACTGTGGATCTGGAGCATCTATAAACTCTGAGCTTTGAGACCCCTCACTTAAGGCTCACTGTGGATCTAGAGCATCTATAAACTCTGAGCTTTGAGACCCCTCACTTAAGGTTCAGTGTGGATCTAGAGCATCAATGAACTCTGAACTTTGAAACCCTTCACTTAAGGTTCAGTGTGGATCTAGAGCATCTATGAACTGTGAGCTTTGAGACCCCTCACTTAAGGTTCAGCGTGGATCTAGAGCATCTGTGAACTCTGAGCCTGTCAGGATTTGGGAGCTGGAAGTTGTCTAATGGATCTTGGAGCACCCATCACGCAGTCAGCACAGTGTGGCTGTGGCTGGATGCAGCTCTCTGGGGTTCATGCTACCTCTCCCCTTTCATTTAAGACAAAACACATAGTAAGCTGGGAGCTTGAGGAATTTATGGTTTCCTTGGTGCAATCACTTGGAATAGCTCTTTGTGACATTTATCAGCATTTGAAACTGTGAGGTCATTTTGGAACAAATTGCTTTATTTTCCTTAGAAATAGAAGAGATTTTCTGCTTGGCTTTTTAAAGTAATTGTTTGTTACTGGAACACCTGGCTGGAGTCACATCAAGTAAAGTAGCAGTTTTTCATTTTGGGTTTATCAAGAGCAAATTTGCTTTTGGTGCAGTCACTTCATCCTCATTCCAGAGCATCACGCTGCTTTTGGCCACTTCTAACACTGCAGGGGAATTTGTCTTGGACCTTATTGCTGAGTTGGAGCACGTGAATGTGCTTCACGTGGATTACAGTTGTGCTGGCTGGATTTGTTGTTTGTCTGGAAAACTTGATATTCAGAACCCCATATTCGAGACAACCCTTGTTCCATTGGAGCCTTAATTCCAAGCTTTGTAAAGTTGCTCCCTGGGTTAAGGAGGCAGGATGGGGAGAGCAAAGGGTGAAGCAGGAGGAGATGATACAAATCACTTTAGCCTTAGGACACTGGTAATCTAGGCTTCAACAAGTGTCCTGGGCTAAGAAAAAGGCTACCTGGGCCGGCATAGAGGTGGCTGCAGGAGGAGAGGATCCCTCGTGGCAGCGCTTGGTGCTTCTGTACGCGTGCTTGTTGGACCAAGATCTGGATGCTCCTACATTTTAATAAAGATGCTAATAACTAAACCAAGGATGATCACCCCTTCCCCAGCAGTTTTGAGGTTTGATCGTGTTCTCATGATGACTTTTTCTTGCTGGCATTTTATTTATTTTTTAAGTTACACCTTGACAACTAGGAAATTGATATTTCACTGTCTTCATAGTGAAATTGAATCATAGAATCATGGAATAACCAGGTCGAAAGAGACCCACCGGATCATCGAGTCTGACCATTCCTATCAAATAGAAGTAGCAAATTACTTTCAAATAAAAATGTTTTGAGGGAAATGATGGCAGTAGTTTGCATTCATGTCATGATTTTTCTCTTGATGTTGCTGGTACTGCTTTTATTTTCCCTTATCCTACAGTTGTGGCATCCTGTGGTGATGATGTGAGTTAGCATCTGGCAGGGAAAAGAAGTGCTCCCGTATTCCAGCAGCTCACTTCATAGGGGATGAGGATGTTACCATAGAAGAAAGCTGATTTATACAGCATTATGTTGTTACTAAAATCTCCATGTTTTTGCCCTGCCTTTGGTTTAGCAGCTGGTGAAGGTTTTTGTCGGAAGGATGTGTGTGTCGGGGATGATAACGGGCTCTGCTGAATGGCGCTGGGCGCTGCTGGCCATGCTCTCCTTGTGGCCGGGTTCTCCGATAACAGTACTGTCTGCAGAGCAAGCCCTTGATTTCTGCCCTTCTGCTTCAGTGTAAGAGCTGGTTTACACAGTGTCCTCTTTCACAGGAGGAAGAAGCAGATGTCCTCAGCTTTATAGATATAACAGTTGAGAACACCTCTGCTTGTGAACTTGGTGCCGTGGGAACTGGAGGCAAAGTAAACAAGCCACCCTGGACAGCTTTGTGCATGAGCACTGAGGTCCCAGCCTGCATGTTTGGGCTCTCTGTAGCCTAGAAAAACTTCTTAGCAACTCCTGCCTGCTTCCATCTACTCTTTCCCAATTTCCCTCCTTCCCTTGGCTTAATGGAGTAGCATTTTTAACTAGCTGGAGAGAAAATGTGAGTTAATTGCCCTTAAGTACCCTTGGCAAGATACTTTTCTGTCTAAGACTGAGGTGTGCATGTGGCTGTACCATTTAAATCATAGAATCACCAGGTTGGAAGAGACCCACCGGATCATCGAGTCCAACTGTTCGCATTGATCTCTAACCCATGTCCCTCAGCACCTCGTCCACCCACACCTTAAACACCTCCAGGGAAGGTGAATCAACCCCCTTCTTGGGCAGCCTGTTTCAGTGCCTAATGACCCTTTCTGGGAAGAATTTAAAAAATTTTTTTAATTGTGCTTTAATGTCAGCTGATATTTAAATTCTGAAAATAAAGATTACAAAATAAATTAATTTTGACCTTGCTCCCTAGTTTAGAGTACATGGAGAATTTTTTTTTTTTAATCAGTAATCGTGTTTTGGTTTGGTTTTGGCAGAAAGACGCACCTAAAGAGATTGTAGAGAAGGGTATGAAAAAGGTCTGTAACTTTTCAGCCAGTACTTTGTGTTCTGTTGTTGTAGCACCAGTCGTTGCCCTTTGGCATCAGCCTCTCTGGCCCTTCCTTCCCAGAGGGGCTGCCCGTGGCAGTAATCTTTGCCCTTTGTACTGTGCTTGGGTGTTTGCTGTTCATAACTGGTGCGGCAGTGAAATCCGTTTAGAAAAATAACAGTTTTTAATCCTATTTTCACTCTCCTGAAGCTTGAATGGGAGAATGAAGGCTTCCCTCTCTGCCTGGGGGTTGTTGGCTGGGGGGTGTCTGCCCCTCACTGCCTGTTCACGTTGCAGCTGTGCTATCAGTTATCTTCCTCGCCTGCAAAAATATAAGCCTCTCAATGGAGCCTCTCAAACATAATTTCAGTGCTGTTGTGTTTATTTGTAAGTGAGGTGGGAGTAACAGAGAAAACTTTGCGAAGGATGGCTGATACAAAATTTTCGTGTTATTGGGAAAAGCTGGTCTAGATTAGCTGCATGCAGCCTCCCTTGTGAGACTTGGAAGCGGCACGTGAGGGACAGGAGGAATTTCACCTGGTTGACTGTAAACAATCTACTTCAACAAGCAAAAGGTAGCGCTGTCTGGCTGAAGTTCAATGCCTCCTGCTGAGGAGGGAGCTTTGCCTTCCCTCTTCTGCACTGTGCTCCAGCTCAGCTGTTCTCTCTGCTGCTGCTGCACTTCTCAACAGCTGAAGTCTGAGCTGGGGGACGCTTTCCAGGCACGAATCCCTTTAAGCAAATGTTTATCTCGTTAATTTACCAAGTGCTTATTCATCAAGCTCTTAAATAAGTGGGGTGGGTCAGTGCAGTCATCCTGCTGGGTCCATCTGGCTGCAGGTAGAGTAAGGGAGGCAGCTCTTGCTGAGTTAACCTGCTGAGGGACCTGGGGGTGTTTAACCTGGAGAAGAGGAGGCTGAGGGGAGACCTCATCACGCTCTGCTCCTCCTGGAAAGGAGGTTGTGAGGGAGGTGGTAACTGAGCTGGTCTTATACCTCAGATGACCCTGTGGCTGCCAGGTAGCCATTTCTTACATACTTTGGTATTTCTGTTTGATCTCCACAGGCGAGCGGTGCATTTGGGGTCTGATTCATAACTGGTTCTCCTGCTTGTCTTACCAAGAACATCAAATTTGTGGCAATTCACAGCCGCAGGACTAAAATGAGATTGGACTATGTGAAATGGATGCTTTATAAATATACGTGTTATGCATTCAGGCCTTCTGTTTAATTTTCATGGGTTTTGGTAATGACATTTAAAAAAAAAATCAGGGTTTTATTGGTTTTACATGGCCTGCAATTACGTGTGACCTTTCGTTTGGTCTAACAGTCTGTATCTGTTCGATTTCTAAATATTTACTATTAAGCCAAAGAACTTTTCTAAAGTAAATCCATTGTAAATTCTGAGGCAGCATTCATATTGATTTATCTTTTGTAAACACTGTATAAATGCAACATTTGGAAATTCAGGACATATTTTCCAAGGCCAAGCCAGAGAGGCTGCCGTGCGGCGTATAATGATTTTGTTGTGCTTGTGTTTAATGCGAACAGCCCACCTGTTCGGGACAGCGAATTCGAGGATGAATAGCGCTAGTGAGCTTTCCCCCAGCATGCGGCTGGCACCTCCGGCACGGGTATTTTTGTGACTGAAGAGGATCCTGTGTAGGGAGAAGTTTAAACAGCTCTATTGTAGCATCTTTGTAAAGTCCCATTTGTAAAGGAAAATCATCTTTGTGTTTCGATGTTGTTGCTTCTGTGGATTCTGCTGGATGGTGCTGATGTGATGCTGAGTTTCAGGAGCAGGAGTTGGGCCACCAATCTGAAATGGTTTTCTCTGGTTTTCTCTGGCAAAAAGTATTTTGGAGTAACTCCTAATGTTGCCTTCTGGTCAAGGACTGGACTGAGTTCGAGAGGCAGTGGGATGGAGCAGTGTTTGTCGCAGGGCTGCCAGCTAGATCCAGAAGGACATGAAAAAGCTTTTCCTTTGTCTTCTGTTCCGCTGTGAAAAGGTGCTGGGGTTCTCTGCACTGTATATAGTGCTGGACTACGTTGTTTAGCTTTTCTTGATGTTTCTTTGCTTTTAGCGAAGTGATTTTGCAAAATTCCTTCTTTAATGAGGTGTTCTAAGGCTTTGACAGTTTCTGAGCTTGGATGAACAGCTCTGTTTGGCTTATTCCCCATGTTGCTGCTGTGCTCATTCCCGTAAATAATCTTTTCAGAGGTATTTTTAATAACTCTTTTTTCAGGTGAGTGTTTATGCATCACTTGGACTTCACTCCTTTCACTTCCACTGCCCAAGCACAGACAGGGTTCTGCCTGTGTCCTGACCGGCTCCTAACTGGGGCTTTATCTCTAGATTGATGTCTCCAAAGTCTGTGTGGCTTTCTATGGAAGGTAATGCTGATGGGATTAGATGCCATGAATGAAGTTGCTCATGTCTTTTTTTTTTTTTTTTTTTTGTATCTTTCTAGGACTTAAACACGATCTATTCTTTCCTTCATGGGCTGGACATCCTCTCCCATTTCAGGGAACACCAGCTAAGGTAAAGTACTGTGGAGTGGGGATGGTTGGACTTGATGATCCAGTGGGTCTCTTCCAGCCTAGTGGTTCTAGGATTCTAGGATTCTGTGAGCGAGCTGGCGTTCTGTAGGTGTTGCACTGGTGTCTGTGACCACTCTTGTGGACATGAGCAAAGCTTTTTGTCTGGACTTGGAGGTGGCAAACGTCAGCCAAGTCCATTGCTGAGCTAAGTCATCGCGGTAACACTGTGTGGAATCTAAAATAATTATCTGTGCTAAGGACAAAGGCAGAGCTTACTCCCACTTGTCTACAATGGACCGTGTAGACGGCGCCTTGTGACTCTAGATCACAAAAGCTTTTTAATGCTTCAGACATTCGGATGATCTCAGAAAGCAGAAAGTAGAAGGCCAACAAAGCACAAAAAGTGCGTTGGAAGTATTTTAGTTCCTTCAGTTCTGTTGCTATGGGTAATTCCAATGCGTGGGAGTGATTTAAACACTTAGAGAACATGCTGTATATTATCTGTTTGGATAATGAGGAACACCGTAATAATTTGAATTTTATGGTTGAGAACATCCTTTGTTTAGAACAAAAAAAAAAAGCTGAATTTGAGGTCTTAGAGCCTTAAAGCGATTCTACTGAAATGTGGTGATTAATAGCTTATGATCTTCAGGGATTAAAATTGAAATTAAACTTCTCTTCTGCCTGCAGAATAATGTCATCCAGTGCCCGCTATGAGAGGTACAAGGGCAACCAAGTCCTGTTTTGGTAAGTGCGTATTGCTCGTTGGAGTGTTTCAGTAGAAGTGTAAACAATCCCGCTGTCGTACACTGTAATCTCTTGCTTTTTTAGTCAGTGTAAATAGAAGACGTTAGAATGTTTAAGCTTGGCCAGGCTGGTTAAAAACTTGGACAGGAGGTGGTTGTCACAGCAGAGCAGTGTTGACATTTGAGGAGTGCCCACGGGTTACGGGCACGGCTCCCGCGGGCAGCAGAGGTGAGTCTGGGCACACGCCAGCTCTGGGGGCGAGCAGCCGTGTCACCGCAGCGGCTGGTGGGATCGGTGGTGACGCCTCAGTAGGTGGCACTCTTCCCCTGGAGCTGGCTCTGCAGCACTGTGGTTGCTCTACTGGAGCATCCTGAGGAGGGGCAGAGCTCAAATGCTCTCTCTCCTTTCACTCTAAACTGCTAAAATTAGTATTTTATCTCAGAGATCTGCTTGGGCTCTTGCTGGGAGGCAAATACACTATTTTCCCCCATATGTTAGCGTTGCTTTTGGTGTATTTATCCTCTCGCAGCCAGTCCTAGCTTTCTGTGTAAGGCACATCTCCCGCTACACCCGAGTCTCACCAAGGTGCCACCTGCTAGTTCGTGTTTTGGGTCCGTGTGACACGGACCTGTTCCAGTACCAGGTTGATGTGTGCGTGTGAGAAGAGGAAGGTGATGTTAGGTTGTAGCTGGGAAGTGTTGATGCAGCTGTGCTTTAGGAAGAGGTAAATCCTGCTGCAGTAGAACACGATAACTTGGTGCGGACCTGCTGGGCTGGAGATGTTGACAGACCCCTGTCCATCCATCTGGGGTCGAGTGGCAGAACAGGAGACAATACCATGTGTGTGTGATAAAAGTGCAGAGGTGGAGGAATGCAAAGCAAGAGTCTTCAATTTTAACCATAAAACTTGACAGGTTGGTGTAGTATTATTGTCCTTATTGAATTGCTGATCAACTTTGTCATGGAATAAAAATGTTCTGGTGTTTGTCATTCCATGTATGCTTTCACTGGAATTAAATGTTTTTCTGAAAACAGATAAATTCACTTTGATAAAATAAGTTTTTAAGTTGACTTAACTGCTACTGTAAGGTATGAGAAACATTCTGGATGTAGATGTTTTTAAAAAGTGAATTCTTGGTAGTGCTCACTGAACGTTCTTAGTTTTCCAGTCCACGTATCAAATTGGTGAAGTGGTAGATCACTGTTTTACTACAGTAACTATTTAGATAGTATAATACAGTATATTAGCTGTAAGAAAAAAAAGGATGTTGATGATTTCATGTCTTACAGCTCAGAAACTATTGCGAGATGCTGGTATATCCTGCTTTCTGGGTCTGTGCTCATGAAGGATTCCATGTTTTTACCACCTTGCAGGTATGTAAACGTGTTGCTATTATTTAAGGTGAGGCAAGACCTCTTTTTCTAATAATTGCTTTCTTATATATTGATGTTAGTGTAATTTTTTCACAATTGTAAAATGACTTTTTTCACTTTTTTCAATTTCAAAGTGGAAGAAGTGTTCTGATTTCATTTAAGCTCCCTTGCACTTTCCCCACACTTGGAAATTTCTCTGTGAAATCCTGCCCTTCCTGGTTTTTAAATCTCATTTGGCCTTTCAGGCTTATACGATAATTTCTAGTTAGCTTGTTAACTTGGGGGCTCTAATGAATAATTCCTGTTTTCTAGCTGCTTGTATGGAGTTCCCTGTCTCAAGAAACGTGACTGTAGATCACACAGCTTCTACCATTTGGTCGAAGGCTGTATTTAATGGCATATATGATTTTTTTATGCGAAGCAAGAAAATATAGGCCAGCAGCATCGCGTACTGAGAATGTATGAGAGCAGTCTGTTGAAGCACAGTGAACGTTGTGACAGGCTTTAATTGCAGCATGGCGTTCGACTTGAGCCGGACCTCGCTGTGCTCTAGTGCTCTGCTTGACCCCGTACGTCACTCAGAATTTCTGCTTCACCGTATCTTGAAGCTGCATGTTACTTGTTTGCATTCAAGCTGCGCTTTGAGCTAGGCAGGAGTGATTTTGCAAACAAATAAATAGAAATTTTGCCTTGCGTTTGTGCCCAGTTTGGATAGATTTTGTTCAGATTGAGTGCTTGCTGCCTGTGAAAGAAAGGCTTTCGCTCTGCCTAGTGGTTCTGTGATGGACTCTGTCCCATGGGCATTGGCTCACCCCAGCAGCAACTGCTGCCTTCATGCTTGCCACCAGTTTCTCGTGCTCCTGCGCTGCCAGGCTGTGCTGGCACACAGCGACGTGGATGAATTTCTATGCAAGCCATAATTCAGGAACTAGCATAAAAACTGGAGGATTAGAACTTGCATCTAGATGTGATAAATCTAGTCAATATTCTTGACACTGATGATCGTGATGAGAAAAGCCCTGTAAGATCTTTCAGGTAAGAAGCAGAGCAGCTGGTAATCTGAGTCACAAAGGTGCCACAACCTTGATTACCCTCTTGCCTGGGGGATGGGTTTGTCACTAGATTGACATCGTAGGAAAAGAATTTGCTTCTCACATGAAAGCCATGGCTGGAACAAAAGAACGGGATTGACGGATTTTTTTGTGGAAGGAAAATCATGTCAGCAAGTTAAAGAGTTTTTTGCGTTAACCTTGCTTGTTAATCAAGATAATTCATGTGAACAGGATATTTGAAGGAGATTACTCACAGCAAGATTAGCCATAGGAAACACATCAAGAGCCTGGAGGAACTTTTGAAGCCAATTATGTGGATGACAGCCTCCTACAGCTATGAGAATTGAACCTCGAAGGCAAAAACCCAACATCTTGAAACATTAAAGATGTAGTCTGATTGAAAACCAACGCTTCTTTTTTTCTGAACCCTTCCAAGAAATTCTTGAACAGCCCAAAACCTCACAAGTGGAGGAAAAGGGTATCCCTGTCCAACTGAGGTAGCGCCTTTCTTGGCTGAGAACGCTTTATCCAAAAGGGACTCATGGCTGCACTGTGGGATCTCCTTATGGGAGTTGTAGATGGGTCAATGACTTTCTCTCCTTGGGTAGAAGGAGAAGATGCGAATGCTTGGATCAAAAAAAATGGAAGAGGAACTCCAGTTGTGCATTATCAACAGCGAGTTGTGTTGAAATCACTTTACCTTGGTTTGTATTAAGATATTTATGCATAACAACAATATTTTAATGTATTTTGAATCTTATCGAGGCTCTTGATAGTTTTTCAGTCTTTTCTGTGTGAAGTACCAGAAGTGCAGGTAATTCTGTGCTTTTACAGCACTTTCCTTGTTGGTGAATAAGAATGCAGGGGTAAAGATCTGCAATTTGCACTGCTTAAATTTCTTGGGTTTTTAAGAAATATTTGAATTTTGATGCATGCAATTTGGTTTTTTAAAATGTATTTATACTTCAGATGTATCCTCTAAAGCCAGATTGGGTTTGCTGCTAAAACCTGTAGTGCTGTTTTCTGCAAGCCCTCAGGAATTTGTGCCGTTCACTGAAGCAGCAAACGGGCGGCTTGGAGCTGCTTCTGCCAGTAAAAGTTACACTGGCATTGTCCTCCACTGATCCTCCCTTCCAGATTTATCTTCCTTAAATACTTCTTTCTGCTTTGAATGTACCTCTGTTGTATCCAAGCTCTGCCCTGGTGTTCTTCAGCCTCTGCTCTTTCTCCATCCGTCTCTGCTGGCAGTGGTGTGGAATATTATTTTTCCTCCGTTGGCTGCTGAGGGCTGGATAGACGTGTCCCCTCTGCTGCTGGCATACAGTAAGCAGGATTTTTTGACCAGCTTGCAGTTGCTGATGGGTTCTAAACTGTGATGCTGCTTGAAACCACTGAAATTTACATCTCTTGCTGTTTGTGTGACTTAAAAATTGCAGAGCTCTCGGACAATACTCTATCCATGGGTGGTTGCTTCAGGGCACTTGGCAGCTAAACATTGTGATCCCTTCCAACCCAGACCATTCTGTGATTCTTTGATTTTTCTGCTTTCAAGACGACACCTTTGGGCTTACATCCACATGCTTATCAAGGCCAGATAGATTCTGTACCCACCGCCTGATAAGAAGTGGTGGTTTCTCAGTGCCTCTGTGGCTCCTGATGAGGTGCTGCCTTCTCTGGGGATTTCTGTAAGTGGTGGCTGTAACTCGTAGTGTTGCCTCACAGCCAATAAGTAAACACACACTGTAATACCCCTCGGGAGTGCTACCAGCAAATGTGTTTTTTTTA
This sequence comes from Piaya cayana, assembly GCA_013389865.1. NCBI lineage: Eukaryota > Metazoa > Chordata > Aves > Cuculiformes > Coccyzidae > Piaya > Piaya cayana. The sequence goes on along the minus strand of WAAB01004482.1, from coordinate 40,482 downwards.
ATTAATTAATTCAGATATGATTGTTCCTATTGAAATTCTTCTGGCAGTGCCAGTGCTGTGAAGAAAAATGCTCTGAGGAAGAAGGGAACACGGAGAAGAGGCTTTGCACCAGGGTGTCCTGGACTCCCAGGGGAGCTCCTTGTCCTGGAGGTGCTGCCCCTGGGAAGGTGTTGCAGACCTAGAGCATGTGGGGCATCTCTTTGGCATGAAACAATCTTCTGAGAAAGCCAAGAGGGTACATAATGGAAAAAGGACTGTATTCAGACCTATCACAAATAAATAACCCAGTGATCTTGTCCACAGTTCCCAATAATTCCCTTCCCCGCTGTTCGTAGTTTCTCACAGCAGCTGCCCTATAGAGGTTTTATAGAGGTCGAGGGATTCTAACAGCATCACAGAAGTTGTGTTTTATTGCCTAAACTAAAAAAGTCTGAGAGCTGTGAAAGTGGAAGCACATGGTAGCACGCGGTTTGTTTTATATCTAAAATACGATTTTACTAAGATGGTCTGAACTGGCCTGGAGTAGCCGCAGGGCCTCACAGAAAGCAGAAGATAAGATACAGGCTTCCTCAAAGCATCATCATGTTCAGAGCACCAAGTAATTAGTACAGATACCCTGAGCTTGCAGCCTGTGAAGCGAGTAGCATGTTATGCAGCCTCCAGAATTACAACTCCAATTACAACTTTCAGCAAGCTTGAGAGATAAACCCGCTAAATGTTGTTGTTATTGAGAGCTAATGCAGAAATGGGTTTTGATGATTGAGCATTAATTGAAATCAGTATTTTGGGCTCAACCATGTGGTTTCAGGTTTCCTTTAAACCATTTTCTGATGGAGTTAAGTGTTCCAGTATTTTTATAATCAAGTTACTTTGAAATGCTGAGGACTTGGGCAGCGCACAGCAACTCAAAACCTGCCACCTGTGTCTGCTGAAACTTTTGGTTTGTGTTTGTGTAATTTGTTCCCCATCTCCTTCCTCAGTTCTGTGAGCAGAGAGCACTGGGGCGGCTTGCTCAGATGGTGATCTGAGAAAAATCTACAGAAATTAAACCTCCATGCAGATTCCCAGGAAACAAAGTTATTCCCATGAAGATTTTAGTGTCTGTTACGCTTGTAGGGCACAACTCCAATGCAAGAAGGGCAGATTCCACCTGGGTGCAGTCAGCGTGGTCATGCTCCTGCCTATTGTGCAGCTTTTCCCTTCTTTGTTACTTCCAAGCGATTAAAAGAAGTTCAAGTATAAAATTACATTTTGAGTGTGTTCGAATTGGGGTTTAATAATGCAAATGTCTGTCCCAAGCCATTCATATTGCAGTCATACATTATTTCAGTCGTAACTGGATGGATTTGATCTCAGATCTGCGCAGCAGCTATGTTGTTGTAGATGTCCTGGATGTTTGCTGAAACAACTGCTTTGCGCTCTTGGAGGAGAGGGAAAATGAAATGCTTGTAAGCCCTGACTTGGGAATAAAACAAGCAAACAGCATGTCTGTTCCTTAAGCATTGGGTTCCTTCCAGGCTGGTTTTGCACTGGAGAAATCTGGCTGAGGTACTGGGTGTGTGGGGTCACGGGGTTCACTTTGCAGCGACCAAAAGTATAATTTGTCTTCATCTTTATGTTCCTAAAAGCAGGCTGACAGGCAAGCAGACACAAGTATGTACCTAAGAACAAAATATCTGCAAAACCCTCTAAACCCTTTGTATGTTGTACTGATAATCTGATATATCGGTGTCCTAGCCAAGTCCTGTGTGTGATTCAGCGCCGAGTCGTGCTGTGGAGTTACCTGCAGTTGCTGGTAAAGCCAACAATACCCCCTTTTGCAGCCAGGATGCTGGTATCGCTTTATAGCTCCTAGAAAACACAGAGCAAACTTTGACATTTCTGACATCGCGTCATTCAAAGCTTTGATACGAGAAATATCTGAAAATATTGTTTCGGGATGTAGCGGAATATTGCAAATTTGAAGATGTCTGCTAATTAGTGTTCAAACAAATAATAAGCCTTTCAGTCTCGGTCTCCATCTGTTTGTAGGCTGAAAGCTCTTCAGTGCAAGCTGTGTTTTTACCTTTAAAGTCGTGCTGCATTTTGAGTATCGCATAATCAGAAACCATCAGTAAGGAGTAACTTCAGCTTGTTGATATCAAGAAATTCTCGAGTTAGATGTGATTGTGGTCCCTTAAATTTGTCAGTCTTGAAATTCCAGATGTATTTGAGGTTGCTTAACAGCTGGAAGGTGAGAATTTCTAACATTTGTGTTTACAAAGCTCTAAATAGAATCATAGAACAACCAGGTTGGAAGAGACCCACCGGATCATTGAGTCCAACCATTCCTATCAAACATGTTTGTTTACATCTTATTTAAAGAGTTATTTATTATGTTAAAAATATATTGCAGTCTCTTGTAGGTAGTTTGCTTCACTCCAATAGCTTAAAGAACTTTTAAAAGAACTTTAAAGCCTTCTTTTTATGTTGTTGGATGATGTTAAAATGAGTTTGCAAACTGGAGTTGTCTCAGATAGCAAAGGCTCCCTACAGGGAATAATTTTGACTGTCCCGTGGGGTGATCAAGCCCCACGTGTGTCCTGGAGTGGTTGCACACGTAAGATTTGGGAGTTCAGCTCTGCACTCGAGGAGGTTTTTCTCCATATTAGCATATCATGTGGTGGGAAAGAGCCAGATGAGCCTGGTGAAACAGCTGATCCCGTGGCCTGAGCACCATTTGGGGGGGGGGGGTTGTCTGACACCGTGCCAGGTCTGCGTTCCTTTCTCACTTGATGGAATTGCTTAAGCATTTTTAATTAGGAATAGTAGTGAATCGGGAGGAAAACAAGGGGTCTTGCAAATGAGGTGTTCATAGATCCAGTGTAAACAAAGCAGCCTTTCGTATGAGGAAGGCGTTTTTTCCCATGACAGTGTTGCAAGCCAGTGAGTGTCTGGAAATTAATGACATAGATGTAATAGAGGAATATTAAGTGACAGTGCACGATAGAATTATAAATTAAAAAAGTGTAGTTTAGCTCATACTACTGACTTTTCTGGGTTCTTGACAGTGGGAAGCTATGGAATAATGGTGTTCAATTTAAGACCCTGTTAAAATGTGTGATCAAATATGCAGATCAAGCAAAATTGTAGCTGTTGGATCGTTAATAACTTGAATGGTTGTACTTCTTTAGTCTGGCCTTTGCCTCAGAGTTTACTGTGTTTTGAGTAGAGCGTGATTTTCATTAGTTTCACGTTTTCTCACACTTGCAATACCACTATCAGTTTAAATTCTTAATTGGATTATTTGTCCCACTCTGCTTGAAAGCACCGAAGCACACCCTGTATCGTTAATTTATTTAAGATGAATGTTTATGTAGAAGGTGGCAGGTTTAATGCTTTTATATGACTGGGTGACTTGGAACCCTAGTTCTTCTGTTCTTTTACTGTCACAGCGGTCATTATTTAATGCTTCAAATTATTTCTTCAAAAAAGAAAACGTAACTGCTTATTACCTAAAATTCTCAGAAAGACTTTAACCACCACTTCAAAGCAGACTTGGATGACTCTGGGACTGTTTTACTGCTGCCTGCTCCTCCCTGGGCTTCCTCTCTCTCTCGTTCCCTTGGAAGCGTGAGCACTCCGCTTCTGGCCCTTCTCAATTCTTCCTAATGCATTTGCTTAACTAGTTAAGGCTCCGATTCTGTGACGTTAAACCAAGAAAGCAAGTATTTGAACTTCAGTGTTGATTAATGGTCTCTAGTTTAAAGTAATTATGACAAATGTTGTACGTTGCTGCCTTCTGTCAGTGAGACAAAGGCGTGTTCATCTCTGCTGACGTAGTTACTAATGATATTTTCTCGTTGCCTGTTATTAACGCTAGCGGATGTTACTACAGCAGACAGAGTCTTCCCTGGTGAATGGTTTCAGGGATGAGTTTCTGTTTATTCTAAACATGGCCTGGTGTAATTTTACAAGACAGTTAGGGATGGACGTTGTTCTGAAGCCTTGATTGAAATGGGCGGGTTAGGGGAATATTCCGATGTTGGCGTTCTCTTAAATGATGGGGAGGCCACGTGTTTGCATGCCAGAGAAAAAGAGACAATAAGTCATTACAAAAATCCATGTTTCCAAACCGCGTTGTGTGTGTGTTAATTAAGGAGAACGTTAAAAATCGGCATTTTTAAAATATGGAGGTGGTTATGGCTGGGGGAAAACCCACTTAACGCCTCCGCTTTGTGAAGGAGCTCTGTACAATCGATAAAACATCCCGGGATGCGCAGCAGGAAATAATTAAACTTGACCTATTGACTTGTAAATATGAGTAGTTTATTCTTTGGGATTGGAAGGGTGGGTTTTGTCTTTGGAACATAATCCTTTTCTGAGTGTTTGCTTGTTGTAAAGTGCTTTATGGACCAGAAATGTTAGTGCCAAGAGCTTGACCTTTCTTACAGGCGGTGGCCTTTTCCCTAGTGTTATTATTTACTGCCATTACTTAATTAGCAAGTGTTGCACCATAAGCAGGAGCTGAAATTCAGGGATGTGTTTATGTAAAACAAAACAAAAAGAAAACAACCCTCCCTGAACCTCCTTGTTGTTTATACAATAAAAGTGCCGCGCTTGAACAACCTTCAGCAGAAAATTGTAGCTTTTTCCTGACTGCTGGAGAGGCAGAAATAGTGACTCATTTAGTGATAAACCCGATTAACAAATATTTCTGCTTTGAAAAGCTGCAAAACCTGAAACTCCCAACTGCACGTAATTCCTTTAGAATTTTCTTTGGGGACAAAAATCTATCGTCTTCAGTTTTCTCTTCTATGGAATAGAATTAGAACGGTTTAAATTTTCTTTTGCGATTGCAAACGAGACCTTAGCCAAGTTGGTTTCCCTTTGGATTTTGGATTGTGGGGAATACATAACATGGAATTTCAGTTTGCCTTGAGGTCAGAGCTTGCATTGAGCTCATGTGAAAAAGGACAGTTCTGTATTTTCTGAACTAAGTTAACGTTTTAATCATCGGAATAGTTTGGGCTTTCTATTTGATCTGTGGCAAATACAGAAGTGTCACGCCTGCATCAGATGCTGTGTGGAAAAAGCATGAAAGAAGGCATGAAAATTTTAGCTACGAGTTGCTTACTATAGATGTGTGAAAATGCCAGTTCTCAGTGTGAAGCTTGGTCTTCTCTGGCTGCTAGAGCACGGGGTGAGAATTTAATTTGTCATTTATGAGTCCGTGGCAATAATGTAAATGAAAGAATTCTTTTTTTTCAGTAAACCATTAGCAAATTCAAAACCTGACAGTTTAAACTGCTGTGCCTCTGTTAATGGTAATGCTTTATCTTAAATGGGTTACACCGATAATTTCTTTGTTGGAATAATCTGAGGCTTCACTTGAATAGCTGCATGGTTCATCACAAAATGATAGAATCACTAGGGTTGGAAAAGTCCTCTGAGGTCATCAGGTCCAGCTGTCAGCCTAACACCCCTGTGACTGCCTAATCCTGTCCCCAAGTGCCACATCTACACGTGTTTTTGAACCCTTCCAGGGATGGTGACTCTATTGCTTCCCTGGGCAGCCTCCGCCAGTGCTTCACCGCTTTGTCAGTAGAGAAATTATTCCTAATATCCAATCTAAGCCTCCCTGGTGCAATTTAAGGCTGTTTCCTCTCATCCTATTCCCTGTAATTGGGAGAAAAGACCACCACCCGCCTTGCTATGTTGTCCTTTCAGGTTTAGCTGCTTAAGTTCTTTCCTGAAAACACAAGCACCGTAAAGTCTTGCATAGTCCTCCCAATTTATCAGCACAAGTCTTGTAAATGTTTTCTCCGAGGCAGTGGTGTTTCTGTAGGTATCTGCTGCAGAGATGACCGTGTACGTAACTCCTGATGTTTTCTGTGGCTGCAGTCTCAGACATCCTTTCCAACTGTAACCTCAATGCAAACAGATGGGGCTGACCCACTTTTGTAGGATTTGTCTCCTCACTTGTCTTCACCTCCTTTGAATTCACACATAGTCTCTGCTTTGAGTTAACTGATTCTTCAGCTATTTCACCTGCTGATAACGTGTTGAAACGTGGTCGCTGTTGACAGTCCAGGTTTGTAGCACAGCAGCTACAGCTACTGAACTGCGAATCCCACCATGATGCTGGTAATTAAGTAGATTTTTTTTTTCTAATTTGATGTCTGTATAAGGGTTGCTTTCACTTGAGCTTGGTTAATTGGGGTAGGTTCAACATACCTAACTTGAACTAACAGGTCTGTAGTGAAGACAAACTTGCTTAATATGTGAAGCCATGTATTTTCAATTCCAGGTGCTCCTACAGTCACAAATTAAATGATTTAAGGGGTTATTGGTCTGTAACACTCTCAGCCCCCAGCAGTATCTGGCTCAGCTCTGTTTTACTGGTAGGTCCAGCCCTGTCAGATCTGCTTGCATGGTACCTTCTCCGGAGCTGGTCCCCCTAAAAGTCGCCTCTGTTCTTGGATGTCCTGAGGGGAGTCGCCTTTTGGAGTCTCTCAGCTGAGGTGCATCGCGTTGCTTTTAGCCTCTTGCCTTAGTTGCTGTGTTATGCTGCGATTCACCGTTTGTTGTGTTTGTGTTTGTTTCATATTTCTCAAACATAAAGAGAAGAGGTCACGAGCTAAGGCTCAGGTTTTAAAGGAGAGGTTCCCAGTCCTCCTGTTTGCTGAGAAGATGAAGGGCCGATGTGGAACTGAGGGAACTCTCATTAAAAATGCTGCAAAGAAGTGCTTTGGAGTTGTTGCATTTTATGTCTATTTGTTTTTACAAAGCCTGTTTAATGCTTAATTAAAATTTACTAATGTTTTCTTGTCAACACTGAAATGCATTGCGAGTGGTTTTGCGAGTAATGATTTTACAAGAGAACGCTATACTTAGGCTTTATAGAGCAGTGATGAGAGGTGCTGAGTAAATTAAAACGTTAGCATAATGGTTCTATCTATCACACAATAGGTTTCATCAATTATTCTTTGCCCTTTTTTGTTTTTAAGGTGATTGCAACGTGCACCATTGCCAATTATTTTTATTACTGAAAAGGTAAAATAGGCTGCTCACCTCGTTCATTTTTGTTTGCTTTTTTTCCCATCCCACTCTAGTTTTGGCAAGCAGTCTGGAGGAAAACGAGGATGCGAGTGTATCATATTGGAGCCTTCAGAAATGATTGTGGTAAGACAGATTTTTCAAATGTATTTACATCTATCGCTGGCTTCAGCAAATCCTTCCTGTTTTATAGCAGAAAGCTTATTATAAAGTGTTCTATAAAATTGCAGCAAAATTGCCTTGATTTCAGTTATACCTATAGCTGCTATCGTACCAGCAGTAGCTATGTAAATTCGATCTAGATGGGTAAATGATGATGATGATGATTAGGTCATTCTTTCTAAAATTATGCTTACTTGAGTTTCAGAAGCCTCCCAGCTATGGCTGAGTTGAGCATTCCTGAGTCAGGCAACAATACGCTGCTATCTTGAATATTTTATTTACACCCCTCTCCCCATTTCCTTGCTTTTTACTGGCCACACCAGCCGTGCTGGGGCTGGTGGGAAAGGCTCTCTTACTCCTTGCCTTTGCAGTTCCACAGAGGGTGAAGGCTTTTAGGTAAGAGGAAAAGGAACAGCGGAGTCCTTAGCCAGGCTTGAAGATGAGCGTTTTCAGCTTAGTTGTCATCAACTTTTGCCTTGTCCAAGTTCCCTTCTGCTTCTTCAGAACCCTTAGTACCAAGTTTTTATGTGTGTACAGATTGTAACTCAGCCCCTCCTAGCTGACGTGTGCACACTGCCAGCATCCTACTGGAATAGCAGGATGGCTTTTCTGTAGGGTTCTACCCTAGCAGTGTGGCTGGGGACATGGAAGTTCTCTCTTTGATCTTGTGAGATGTTGCTGGTGGAGCTGAGAAGCCCTGTGTCTGTTAAGCAGGCTTAAATCTCCAAACTGCAATTGATTCATCTTCCTTATGTAGATACAGTAGCATTAAACTAATATTTGATGACTTCTCTTCCTCATTCAAATACTCATTCAGCTTGTATGAGAAACAGGTTTCTCACAGCACACTGAGAGCTGTGGATGTCAGCAATGTCCTGTACCGAGTGTGCTTGGGCTGCTCTTCCCCTGCAGTGTCAGGCTGCTGCTGCTCTGTTTAACAGCATCACCCATACACTCTTTGCTGCAGCAGATGTTTTAACCTACATCCTGCCACGTCACAAATTAAACGCAGGTAAGAGTGCAAGAAGCCTGCCTTGGTCCTCTGGAGCAAAATACTTCATTTGTGTATTCCCAATTAAGCAATCTCTTCTCAAAGCTGGAGTTTGCGGGGAGATTTATGCCTTGGGGGATGCCCCAGGACTGCTTGGGTGATGATGCATGCAGCCATGTCACGTGAACGCCCCAGGTGCTCTGGTTTGCCACTGCTGCTTTGCATTTTCGCCTGTGAACTGCTGCTGCTGAGGGTTCGATGCGCTGAGCACGCCCGTGCCGCTGCCTGGGCTGAGCTGAACCTGGCTCCTCAACTCTTGGGTGCCTGGTAGCACAGGATGATGAATGCTCTCTCACCCAATCATATACCAACCTTTTGAATCTCTCATGCCTCCAGTTGGTGTAACAGAGAGAAGAACTTGGTCTGCTTGGGCCAATTTCACTAACGAGTCCAGCTCTTAGTGTCCATCAATGGTGCTGCAGACATCACCAAGCTGCTGTGGCCTGTGCAAACCAAGCGGGCGGTGATGCTGGTGGCAGCAGGAGCAGCCAGAGTGCGCAGGGGGAGCACCTCACCTGGCTGGGGATGCACTCCTGGGAGTGTTTCTGCAAGCTGAGAGGAAATATATTCTATGGGCAAGATACGTGATCCCATGAAATTCTTAAGAAACCCTTCTTTGGTCTTCACTGTTGTTGCAAAAAAAACCTCAACGAAAACCAAAAAACACAAGAATATGCTTGTGGGCTACTGCAGAGAAGCGTTTTGTGAAAAAAACTAGGATGTTTTGGGTGTGTGTCACTTGAGAAGCTGCAGCATGGATGAGTGTTCTCATATCAACATGCTGTCAGTGTCCTTGTTGAAGCTGGCGTTGGCCAGGTCAGTGATGTCAAATGCTTCTGGCTGATCCTGGAAACAATGGCCCAGCCTGGACAACAACCTCTGCGTTTCAAACTTCTGGAGTTTTCTATGACTGTGGCTGAATGCCAGAGAGGCTGTGTTGATCCATCCCCGAAAGTATCCTAAATCCTTCTCTGGAAGTTCAGTTATATCTGTTCTATAGGAAAACCAGAGAATTAAAAGTACGAAGTCTTTTGTTCATTATTTCTGTGTTCATGTTTTACAAGTAAATGGAACTGAAGGTACTGTTAACTGCCAGTTTTCGGGGTAGGACTTCAAATGAAGTGAGAAAACACATTAGTAAGGTGGCATGCACCTTGCTAACGATCTGCACTGACATCAGGTGCACTTGAGTTTCATTTCCCTGATTAATTCTTATTAATTTATCATAATTCTTTTATTTTATCTCTCTCTCTTTTTTTTTAATTTGCAACATACTAATGAGGTTTAATACATAATGAATATTTATCTCAAGCAAAGGAATTAGCTGCTGCAGCGAAGCTGAAGAACAGCATCGTGCTGTGCTGCCGACTGATCTCCTCCCCCTCCACCCCTTTCTTTTTAGAATGTAAATCAGTTTTGTAGTGTGAATCCTCTGGGAACTGACCCATTTTAAAGGCCATAAAATGTGGTCAACTTAAGTTAACGAGGATAACGGTGTGTGAATGGGCATCGCAGCTCATATTTTTGGAGGCTGAACAATCAATTAAATTAATAATGCATCATCTGTCATGTACCAGAATGGCCCAGAATTGCAGGGGTGTCAGCGTACCTGTGTCCTTTCTGTTGTTCCTTGGTGCTTTTGTTTTTTTCTTCAGATATAAGCGTAAGATTTCAGTAGAGCAGTGTGATGTTTGCAGGTGGAAAATAATGTCCTTGCCGACACAGACTGCTGAGATAAATTGAGGGCAGTCCTGAGATCCAGCTCGAGTTCTGTGTGCAGTGAGCTCTGGGAGTGAGGCTGGCTGGGAGCGTTCTGCTGCCCCCAGCACTCAAGGTTAATAAAACAACGCCCTTGATTAGAAACAAGCCAGTTGATACCCTATTCTGACCTTGATAAGTATAGAAAATGCAATAATAGGAAGAAGCCAGCAGGGCAGCAGTCTCCATTGGACCTGGGAGTCTGTGTGGTCAGCCTGGTCCTGCCCGCTGTGCAGTGGCTTTCTCATGGAATCATAGAATCACCAGGTTGGAAGAGACCCACTGGATCATTGAGTCCAACCATTCCATCAATCTCTAACCCATGTCCCTCAGCACCTCATCCACCTGCCCCTTAAACCCCTCCAGGGAAGGCGAGTCAATCCACTCCCTGTTCAACCCGTTCCAGTGCCCAGTGACCCTTTCTGTGAAGAATTTTTTCCTTATGTCGAACCTGACCCTCCCCTGGTGGAGCTTGAGGCCATTTCCTCTCGCCCTGTCCCCTGTCACGTGGGAGAAGAGCCCAGCTCTCTTTTTCCTTGTCTGTTAAGTCTTTCTGGTTTCCATTTCTTTATACCTTTCGTATTTTAATTCGGAGGTAATTAACCCAAGTATGTGATGCGAGGGCTGGTTAAAACCACGCAGAGATTCTTCTGTTTTGGTACTGAAGTCTGATATTTGGGATTTTCAAGTGAAATTTTGAAGGAAAGAAGCCCATCCTCGAGGACAGCAGAAAATCCTGTACGGTCAGTGTTGCAGAGGAGCCTCTCACCCGGCTGCAGCCTGTTTGCCTGCATGTCTGTGCTGCTTCCTGCTAGGAGATGTTTTTCCAAAACATCAAAAGGAAATGGGAAAGGATGGGACTGCTGTTTATAGAAAAAAGGAATTGTAACTGGTGAGATAAAAGGGCTTCATATTGGCTTTTACTGACAAGATAAATTTACCTAAATCTTAGTGTTTAGTCACAAATGATATTTAACATCAAGATATGAATGAAGTTCCAGTTATTTCTTCATAATCTGTTGGAAGCGATCAGGAGTTGGTATGACATGGGGAAGTAGCTAGTTATAAAAAGCCGGCATATTTCAAGTTCTTCAGCTGCGACTGGTACTAGAAATAACTTATGTTTTTTAAAAATTACACAAATAAAACCAGGATATTATTCAGAGCCTTTGCCAGACTGTAAATACTCAAAGAAACGGCACCTTCTGGATTGAGGATGCACTTAGACACTACTCAGTCCAACTCGTGTTGTGCGATATGTGTGGGTAGAAGAGTTTCAGTGACAAGGTTAAAGGATACGTGTGCCTTTTCTACTTTTTTTTTTTAAAAAAAAAAACCCTGTTTCCTGGAAGGAAGCTGTGGCCTCCGGCTCATTGTAATAACGTAGTTCTGAGACACGCAGCCGCGGTTCTCCGAAACGTCTGCACTCATTTTCTCAAGAAAAGTCTAACCGCTCTGAACTCATGGTGGCTCCTTCCTCATGAGCTTCATACGGCTCCACCGGCTGTCGGTGATATGGAAGAACTGGATGTTTAACCAGGAGCCTGAACATGTCTTTCAGGTGGAGAACTCCAAAGACAATGAGGAAAACATCTTGCAAAGGGAAGTCCCGCTCAGGCAGTCCCGACGGAGGTTTCGGAAGATCAACCAGAGGGGCGAGCGTCAGACCATCACTGACAACGTGGATGCCAGCAGTTACCTGTCGGTGAGTCCGCCCTCCGGCACGGGGTCTCCGCGGCATCGCGGCGGCTGGCGTTTTGTTTTATTGAGTGTGGTGGAACAGTCTGGGCTGTGTTTGAGAGCATGGAGATGTAAACAGCTTTGGCCTTGAACGTGATAGGTGGAAGTGAAGATTCAGGCATGAGTTAGAAACGAGGGTGGTTTTTTTTCTTTTTTTTTTGGTTTAGAGGCTTTCAGTTGAGCGCTATAAATAAATCTTAGTGTATTTGCTGGATGGAGAAGTGGTCGTTGTTGGGTTTTATTGCCTTTACCTGGAGTTCTTTTGGTAGGATGTAGGAATTGGTGCTGGCTTTTTCTTCCCCTTAATAAATTTGAAGCATAATTTAGACTTGAGTCAATCATGAATGCAGATTGATACAGTGTTAACGCTGCTGTTGTACTTGGTTGTGTTTCCTTGCTTAAAAATAGTATGGTGGCAATTCAAGCATCAAAAAGAGTAACGGCAACTCATTTGCTAGTCTTCAACACCACCACAGACTGTATAATTGCTGCTGTGTGGAGGCACGTACAGCTGTGGTTTCAAGGCCGCAGTGCTTTTATGAAGATTTCTCTCTAGCATTATTTTCCACATACAGACTTCCTGCTTGGGAGCAGAATCTACATGTCATCTAGACTAATTATTTCATTGAAAAGAATTGTTCTGGATACTTTGATGTGCTTTGAAAATCCAAGTTTAAAAACCAGAACTAGTGTTGGAGTACACAAACCCTGAGTAGTCTTTATACACAGCAAAGAAAAAAAGCAAATTCAGTTTTCTCCCCATCTTTGTTTTCATCTCCCCAAAAGGTGCAAAACCTTTCTTGGCTGAGAGCACTGCAGAGTATCTGAGTTGAGTTAAAAGCTTTCCTCTGTTTCAGAGTAAAGGGCTGTTTTATTTGCATGCTGGTGGCTGTAGGGTCGCAGGTGGTGATTTCAGCCTCTCCGCAGCGTTAGCGTGTCTGCGAGCAGAGGCTGCTGGGGCGTTTGTCTGGTAAGCAGCAAAGCTCGCGTTGCTGTGACAGGAAGAGAATGTGCTGCTTGGAGTTTAACATCCTCTGCCATCTCGTTTCAAGAGCTGTCGCGTGTGCTGGATTTTATCATTAGTAAGTCATCTGTATTAGTTATTGACGCAATGGGATGTTGGATCCTTGTGCTCTGGGCATTTGGGCATGAGGCTTTATTACGAATTAAATTGCAATCTGTGCAGGGCAAAACCTGTCTCTTGCTCTGATGTTTTTGACAATGAATAAGTACATGGAAAACAATTGTCAGACTAAAGTGATAAGGAGAGGAGAATCCTGTGAGCAGCCAGTGCTTACGCTGCCTTTGCAGCTCACCTGGAGGGGCATAGGGGGAGGGACTCAAAAGGCCGTCCAATTCCAACCCCCTGCTGAGAGCAGGGACACCTCCCACTGGATCAGGGGCTCCAAAGTCTATCCAACCTGGCTTTGAACCCCTCCAGGGATGGGGCAGCCACAGCTTCTCTGGGCAGTCTGGGCCAGGGCCTCCCCACCCTCACAGGAGAATGTTTCTACCTAAGATCTCATCTCTATCTCCCCTCTTTTAGCTTAAAACCGTTCCCCCTCATCCTGTCCCTGCATAACCTGGCCAAGAGCCCCTCCCCAGCTTTCCTGGACCCCTTTTTAGTACTGGAAGCTGCTCTAAGGTCTCCTCAAAGCCTTCTCTTCTCCAGGCTGAACAACCCCGGCTCTCTCAGACTGTCCTCGTATGAATTTTGCTCTTGCCCTCAGATCATCTTCATGTCCTCCTCTGGACCAATTCCAGCAGATTCGTGTCTTAGCATCTTTGATCTAAGAAAAAGACCAAGTTATACGGCTTTGGGTACCTTTCCAGGGATTGCTGGTTATCCGTGCAAGGAGTCAGTGTGGTTCACTTGCAGCATTGTGATTAGTCAACAAACTATGTCCGTGTTAGGATTTATCTTCATGATGATTTCTTTGTGTTGCCAGCCACACGGTGCCTGTGTGTGTGTCTCTGCACATATAGTTTCTTGTTGCAAACCGAGTGGCTTCCTCAGATTTATGAATATATATATTTTGATCAGCATTTGATGGGAAATAATATAAACGTCCTAAATCAGCAGCACATTCCTAAATGTGCTGTTATGACGGTTAATTAGGAACATGTAGAGAGTAGTGTTAACACTGCTAGGTGTTTTCCTGGGTGAGCGAGTGCTAAGTGGCAAGGAGTAAAGCAACCACCTCTGACAGAAAATCTGCAAGCTGTTGGGTCTTTCCCAGTCTGGATTGAAACACCAGGCCTTTCGTTGTAGGCTGTAAGCTCCTAATTGGAAAGTGTCATACTCGCAGCGCTTGGTGTAGCGAAAAGTCGCTTGTAACTGCACAGATGACTAAGAAATCAAAACACAATAACCAGCTGCCTGTTTGACAGGTAAATAAAAATGGAATGCTTTTTTTTTTTTTTCATTTTAAGCTGGTAAAATTATTACTTTTTCTTTGTTTTGATTTTTTTTTTTCTTTG
>WAAB01004482.1:0-25837 GCA_013389865.1 Piaya cayana | reverse complement strand
GTTGAAATTTCGTGTTGTTTTATCCCAGCTCAGAATTTTTCCTTTCGTGATTAAATAGATTTCTTGTGTTTGCTTTTAAGGTGAATTGCCTGCACAACCTCCACTAACTCCTTAAAATGTAAATCTCTCTGCATTAAATAAACTGTGATTAGTGTTCATGATAGAGGTTAATCCTTGTTTCTGTAGAACATTGCCCATTAGGTTGCGATGTGAGCGTGTATCTGCTCCTCACATGGAGCTCCCTGCGTGTTATTGCTGGGACTCATCCTGTACAACTCCTTGTGGTTGGCTGTGAAATGTTCGTGTGCAAATACTTCAAGTAATATTTTAAACGATCGTTTCCATTTTCAAAGTTCTTTTTCTCTCATGCTGCTTGCTTACCTAAGAGAGCCCTAGTGCTTGATTCAACTGGGTATCTCCAGGGTAGCTGACACACAAATTACCGTGGGTATCTTCAGATTTTGGTTTTTTTCCCCTCTTGAATAGACAGATATTAAGAGTGGATCATCTGCTTGGTTTTCTTGGTGAGGGAGTTGCCATTTACACTCCTTTACCACGTTTTTGTGGCTCTAGATCAGTGCCGTTCCCAAGAGCACTGCTCTCCTGCACAATAAGTATTTAAACTTTTTTTTGTTTGTTTATTTCTTGCAGTAAAACACAGAGATACATGCTGACAGCATTCCTTCTTTTGACTCAGACTGAACAGGTTTATATTTCTGTTTATATCTTCCAAGTACGTGGTGATGCTTCTACCCGGGGAGGTCTGAGCATCCCCATCATCCCAGGGGAGCTCTGTATCCCAGGGCGTTTCTGACCCCTGTTGCCTTTTCCATTTTTGTCACTCGCTGGCTCTCTGCATCTTGCACATCGCCCGCAGAGACGTTCTGACCTGGGGGAAAAGGGAGACGAGAGTCACTGGGAGAAAGCTCTTGCTTAGACTTAATGGGATAGAAAGAAATGTGCCATCGGTATTAATGATGCCTGCTCTTCCTTCAAATCTTATCAGTTAGTGCAATTGCAGATCTCTCTCTTCACTGTCTCTATCTGCGATAAGAATCCAGACAGGAACCAGGGTCATGCGATGGGGCGTTACCACAAGTGAGATAGAAATACTTCATAATCTTTAATTTTCAGTCTGTTTCTTGGCCCAGTAAATAATGCAACTCTATTTTTTTTTTAATTCCAAAAGAAAAAAGTGATTGTGGTGATCTTTGTTCAGCTGGGTTCCCAAACTTTTGTGCCAAAACTAGACTGAACTCATGTAGGTGTGAAGTGTTTGTTGGTAGTTCTGATGCTTTGCAAAAGTTAAATTGCTCTTTTAATCTTGGAACAAGCAATTGGAAAATAAATTGTTCGTTTATTTATCTTCACAATTAAAAAACCAACCCACCTCAGGAAGTTTTGCACTCGCATTTCTTGCAGTGGTCAAAACCAAATGGGGTTTAACAATTTGATACAAATTTCTACACGACTATCAAAGCACTAAGCTCAAATCTTTTGTCAGTTGTATAAGCTTTTTACTGATTTATTACCTAACTGTATTTTTTTTCTCTTCTCTGATTTTTTTTTCAAATGAAGAATTTTGTATTTCAGAAAGTAGTGTACGTGACGTAGCGCCCGTTCCCATGGGGTTGTGACAACACTTTGAGTTTATTCAATTGTTAGTTCATTGCAGGACAGAATAAATAAATCAGGACCAAACTTCCAGCAGTAATCCCCTTTCTCTGAGATGCTAATTTACTTTTTTTTTTTTTAAATTCCTGTAAGAGGATGATGAGGTTTAAAAGATTTATTAGTATATTAAGTTTTACAGACAGTATCTTAATACTCGCATCATGTAAAAATTTTCCTGGAGCCTTGTAGGAGCATTTATCTTCAGAGAAGTCTGTCACTGAAGACTGCTTGAGTGGCAAGTTTCTTGTTCTTTGATCATTACTTAATGTAATCCTGTCAGGGGCTGGAGCTGGCATGGGGTATCTCACAATTTAGAAAGTTAAGTCACATTTCAATATCCTGGATCAAACCCATTAGGTTCTTTACCATCGCTAAGCCTTCTCTTTTTAAATGCTATAAAACACTATGGGGGTTTTTATAATCTATTTTTAGCTACCAGGTGAATTTGCTGAAATGGTACCTTTTATTGATCTAGAAGAACTAAAGCTGGCTTACAGCACGCCTGCAGCTGCCTTGGTTAAGCTTGGATGCAGCATCGGTGGCATCTGTTTATCTGGAATATCAGTGAATTTTAGTGAGTCTGGGGCTGTGAGCGGCTGAAATCACCTGTTTGGAGCTGGAGAATGATTCTCTTTGCAGTTCGTTGCTTTTTAATGGGTCTGTGTCCACGCTTCCTCTTTCTGATGCTTTTAAAAGATGCTTGAGAGAATTTTAGCTGTATTAACTAGACAAAAATGTGGGTCTTGCTGAAATCCATGATTCTTGCTGCGTGCTTAGTGGGTATGGAGCTTGATGTCATTGATAGCTCGCTGGAGATGCCGTGTGATGCAGAGATAATGCAAATTGCTCCTTCCCGAGGCTTTTTTCTACAGCATGAGGATTTGCTCTGCTCTAATCTCAAATTCTGTGTGGCCTTGGTGGGATCCCAGCTCGCAGGACAGACGTGCCTGAGGGCTGCAGCATGTGCAGGAGCCTCCGTTGGCTGGACGGCCCCTCTGGAAAAGCCCCTCTCGCAGCCGCTCCTTGGCAGCGCTGTTGGACTCCTGCCATCTTGAGTGTTTTTCTTGCTTCTGCGGCCAAAAAGAAGCTGCGTCTGCAGTGCCTTCACTTCCTGAGCAGACGACTCGGGGTTTGTTGTGGCCTGCGTCTCAGCAGAGCTGCCTGCATTGTGTAGGCGCACCCGGGGCTCCCAGCACTGATGGTGCAGGAGAGGAGGGGAACGCGTGCGGCTGGAGCCCCTGGCTTTCTGAAAACAAAAATTCCTGTTGAACTGCCACACCATGAGTGGAAGACGAGGCTGGGAATGACCTAGAAGTTGCTATCGGAGCTGTCGGCTTCCCTGGATCTGGGAACAAGCCCTGGCTGGGTCCTGCTGGTGCCCAATGCAGAGTCCTGTGCTCCGCACCTTGAGCTCACTCAGCGAGGCGACGGCCTTTTGCTGTGAAAAGCAAGGGGAAAACTGCCAAATACCTCTTGGCTCATCTTTTACTTTCCGTCTGGCTTCTGCCTGCCTGTTGTGTCAGCAGTGTTCCTGTCAAAGGCTCCTTGAAAGTCCATCACTGGTTATGGTGGTCGTTAACAAAACACCAGTCCTCAAAGTGTGCCGTGTGTCCAAATTCTTCCCAGGAATTTCCATAGACCACTCGTGCCTCTCAGACTAATTAGGAGCTTCTGCAGTTTCCAAGAACCATAGACTTGTTTGGTTGGAAAAGACCTTTGAGATCGTTGAGTCCAACTGCGCCTGTCCACTGCTAAACCATCCCTGAGCAAAGAGTAGCAACTTGGATAGGCTGCACGTAAAATAAGAAAATACTTTCTGAAAATCATAGAATCATAGAGTGTCCTGACGTGGAACAGACCTGCAAGGGTCATTGAGTCCAACTCCTGTTCCTACAAAGGACACCTGAACATTCTCAGCATGTGTCTGAGGGTGCTGAGCAAATGCTTCTGGAATACTGTCAGGCTTGGCACCGTGACTTTCTCTGGGAGCTGTTTTAGTGCCCCACCACCCTCTGGGTGAAGAACCTTTTCCTAACGTCCAACCTGACCCTCCCCTGGTGCATCTTCCTGCCATTCTCTCAGGTCAAAATGCTTCCCTTGGGTTAAAATCTGTTTTTTTCAGATTCAAATTCTATTGTCTAAAAAAAAGCATGTGCAACATGTAACCCCCAAATTATCTGTACTGAAAGTGGTTGTAGTTATTCAAAACTTTATATCTGGGAGTTTCCCCTGTGTATTTTATCTACTTGACAGGCAGATTAGATATAGACAGTGAATTACAGGAATTGCCCCATTTGGAGGTGACGTGCGGCTGCTTAACAGCTTTTAAGAGCGATGCACAAATGAAACTACATCAAACTGAAACTAGGGAGGGTTTATTTTAAGTGAGCACCTGTATTTGCTCAAACCCAGCTCTGGCGGTAGCGTGCGGCCCTTCCCGTTGGCTGTGGGGGAGCCCGTGGCGATGGGAGATGGCACCGGGATGGGGTGCGGCGTCCTCCTCCTGCAGGGTGGACACACATCATCCTGCTCTGCCAGCTGGGGGCCTGGAACAAGATCTGCACTTGCTGTTGGGGAGCTGCTGGGATCGCTGGCAGTGCTGTTACCCACCTTCCTTCGGGGCTTCATCTTTCACCTTCTGTACAGCTGAAGCAGCAGCTAATCTCTGCCACACGGACACGTGAGGACCTGCCAGCTGCTTTAAAGTTCATCCCCTACTTTTTTTCTCTTTTTCCCTACCACTCCTTACACTGTAATTTTCTGCTCTTTTGCCTCAAAGACTTTTTTTTTTAAACCTTTCTCTGTCTCGGTTAGACAAGCTCCTTATCCTGTGCAGGTGCTCCTGGCCCAGGTGAAAGCTGGGGTGCCCATCAGCCCCGTACCCCCCTGTGCCCCACAGGTCAGAGCTGCACACTTGTGTGACAAGTCAAGCTCACGGATGTTTTTACACTTACTTCCCACTCGCAATGCGAAGACATCAGTGTTTTTACAACCAAGCGCTTCCAGCAGGAAGCCTGGAATGCTTTGGAAACGGCTCCTGAGCACAGTCTGTCCTCTGTAAGGAAGCCATCCCACTCTGTTAGCTGGGATTGAAGCAGAGACTTGCTCAGCCCTTGGCCTAAGCTGGTGCTGCGGGAGGGATGTGCTGCGTGCCTGTTGTTGCTCCCTGGCACTTTGTGGCAGGACCACCTCCCAAAAATTATAGATATTTTTCAAATTCAGATGCGTACTAAGTAAAACTTCAGTCCATTATTAATGTGCTCTCCACACAATAATCAGTTTTCTGTTTCTTCTTCCTCCTTTGCCTGCGTAGACAAATTTACCCCATGGTGGAAATTAACTCAGTTCCTTGGAAAACGCCTGAGAAAATGATTTATGTAGCATGTTCGGGGAATTAATCTCTGTTTTGATGGGCCCTGAGGGATTGGGTGGCAATTCCAAAGTCATTAATTCTTTATTAGCAGCCTCTTATGCAAACTAGATCGAGACCAATGTGTAAGGATTGTGCCCACTGCTTCTCATTGTGGCACTGAGGTGGCTGATGGTAAAAACCAGCTCCTGGCACCCAACAAAGGCACTTGGGTCTTTTGGGGGGACTTCAGAGGTTTTGTGTAAGAACTGCAGTTCTTTGTCAGATAATTTTTCTCTAACGTGATTGTCTCAGCCTTTTGAAATGTCATATTGAGTGGCTTCTTGCGGAGAACCGACAGGGTAGTAGCCAGCAAGCTGGTTGCCCGCATGCAGGGAGACGGTAGCGTGCGTGGATCTGTTTTTTTTATTTCCTGACTTCCATCTGGGCTGCTTCTGCTCAATATGCTCTACTGAGGGGTAGCAGCCTGGTTGTGTTCTTGTTTGTAGCCAACTCAACCTTTCCCTTGGATTTAGGCTTATTGTGCCTTTGAAAGAGGGAGTCGTGCAAGGGTTTGTGTTGTATTTTAGCCTGAAGAGTTTTAAGTTTAAGTTGTTGAGTGGAACATCATATACTGTTGAAGAACTACCTTAAAGGACTGTGATAGTGGTTGCTGCAGGTTTGCATTCAAGTCAAAATGGTTTTCTGATTTAGAATATGGGAATTCTCATCAACTCAGTCTGGAGCAAGTTAGGGACTGAGAATATTCTCAGCCTGGATATAAGAAGGCTCTGGGGAGACCTTAGAGCAGCTTCCAGTGTGGAAAGAGGCTCCAGGAGAACTGGAGAGGGGCTCTTGATCAGGGAGTATGGGGTAGGATAAGGGGGAACAATTTAAGCTGAATGAGGGGAGATTGAGATGAGATCTTAGGCAGAAATGTTTTCCTGTGAGGGTGGGGAGGCCCGGGTCCAAGTTTCCCAGAGAACCTGTGACTGCCCCATCCCTGGAGGGGTTCAAGGCCAGGTTGGATGGGACTGGGAGCAACCAGATCCAGTGGGAGGTGTCCCTGCTCTCAGCAGCAGGTGGAACTGGCTGGGCTTTAAGGTCCTTCCAGCCTGAACCAGTCCACGGTTCCATGATAGCCTTAGCAATTATCAGTTAAAATCACCATCGCAAAATGTCAGTGCATAACACGAGCATTTGGATGCCCTGTTTTCCTTGAAAAACTTGGCGTGGAAATCACTATCTGTACGAGAGAATAGCTCGAAGAATATCTCTGGTTTTGGCATAGAACTGATTGCTATCTAATGACATTTAACAGCATTTGTAATTTCACATTTGATATGTGGAAAATTTCTTAATGGGGATATATTTGACAGATGAAATACTTGAAATATTTGATTAAATGAAGCCTCTGGCTACCCGGGACAATTGGTGTAGCTGAATTCCTTGTTGAAACTTGGTTCTTGCAAGTCAGAATTGCTTTCTGTCACTGAACATGAAAGTTTTTGTTCTTCTCTGATTACATTTTAGTTTGAGGTAACGTAGCCACAGGGCTTGTATTGTCACTGTGATTTCGATTCTGTTTCCTTAATGTCTGGTTAACAGTCGTGGTTTGTCATTGTGAGCGGAGGTACGGCGCTCGCTTTGGCTGTTGAGATCGGTTTCTCAGATCTGGTGAGAATACCTGGGCTTACGCTGCTGTTTGCTTTCGGTGTAGTGGGTGGGGGAGTCTGAATGATACTGGGAGAAAATTTCCAGGAGTGCACTCGGCTTCCCGTTTGTAAAGGCTGTAAGCGCTGGAGCAGAGCAGAAAATGAGCAGGTTTGGAAATGGCCACGCTGCAATGCTTCATCTGCTTCATCAGAGCTGCTCTGGGGTCTGCACTGTGCTTCCCAGCATTGCAAAATAGGGAATCTGGGCCCTGTGCTGTGGTTACCTGTCTAATAACCAACAACCCAACGTTCTGGGCCAAGAACATCATGAAGGTGATGGTCCAGGCTGAGAATGCCACCAATCCCATGTTCTGAGCTGAGGACACCGTGAAGCCAGACCAGGACCACCACCTATCTCATGTTCTGGGCCACGAACATGAGGTTCTGGGCCGAGGACACCATGAAGCTGATGTTCCAGACCAAAAATAACCCCCTCAGGAGTGCTTTTGGCCTTACCCACTCCATTGTCCCCTGTTGATGCTGTTGCTGAGCTCAGGCCGTGCTACACCTGGCTGGTCCCAACCTGGGTTCAGGGACGCTGAGATTCCTGCGCGTGGGATTATACGGGGGCTCAGGCAAGACTGTGCAGTCTCTGCACGTGGGAAAGCAGGGTGGTGCCTGTGGACACAGGTCTGTGTGTGGGGAGAATGTGTTCATGAGATGTTGTGCCCCAGGTGATCCTTGTTGCACACACCCTTCGGCTGGCTGCCCTGGCCACTAAATGAAAGGTGACTGTTCAAATCTCCTTGCTTGGAGGGGCAGAGTCGGATCCCTTCCCCCTTCCTGCTTTCAGGCTTTCAGGTTGGTGTTAATCCTCAAGAAGAGTTATGGAAGAAATATTGGAAGTGGCATTTTAATGATTTCTAGCCTTGTCTGTGGAGTGAATGTGTTATTGTCAAGGTCATTTGGTCAGAGACCTTTCTTGTGCAAGAGGTGTGCTAGGACCTTGTGTTTGGAATAATCTGCATGTTATCTGCATCTGATACGGTTTTTATAAACAGGGATGGAAGAAAATGGCATTTTGTATTGGCTTTTACATTCACTTTTTGGGGATGAAAACAAATACATAGGTTGGTGGGCTTGGTAGTTTCCAAATGCAGAAACTGGCTGGATCCCTGGGCAGGTGGCAGCCGTGGGAATCACGATCAGACCTCTGTTAGGTTTGGGCTGTGATGTCAGCTTTGAGGCTCAATCCTAGCAAAAATTCTGAGTGTGTTTGGGAAATTTTGCTGTGGGTTTTCTAGAGATTTCATCCTCTCGGTATCTCTGGATTCGGTTGCACAAACCAACCCTTGTGGGGTTGCTGTCCCCTCCTCAGCACCAGGGGTTTTCTGGGTTGCACACCTCCCCAAACTTCCCCACCCCTTGCTGAAATGAGGTGTCAGGAAGGAAGGGAGGAGCCTGATATGAATCAGACTTTAGAAATTAACTTTTTGTTTGAGTCAGTAGCAGAGGAGGCTTCCCCCTCTGCCGGCGTGGTCCCTGTTTGCGATGCTGATCATGCTGCTGCCCGACTCTGCAGAGTGTGCACAGACAGACAGAGCTGCAGGAGAGAGCTGTCATCTAGAAACATATTTAAGCAAGTATTATGAGCCAGATAAATCTGAATTGCTGCAAATAGGAGATGACCTTTCCGTGCTTAACACAACTGCTGAAAAGAGAGGGTTGGGGTAGCGTGAAAGCCACGGAGAAATTGAATCCATGGAGCCTTCTTATTGTTCCTTCTGTATCGCTGGTGCTATATTTAGAAGCTTACATCACTTCAGGGATGATGACAGTCTCTGCCCTCCCTCTCCCGCTCCCTCCCGCTCTCCCTCGCTCCTTCCCTTAGGATGGATGGTGTTTTTATACTACTTACGAGTCCTACAGATCTCGGGGTAGGGTTTTTCTGCAGCCTGTTAGTAAGTGCTACCGTGGAAGGCGATGGACGGGAGGATGTGGATGCAGCACGTAATGTCACCCTGAAGGGGAGTGGGAGCCAGCAGTGCTGCTCTCCCCACGTCCTAAAAGGGTCAGGAACAGGGTGGAGAGCTGTATTGTTCTGTTCTCTCTTCCTTTAAGCAGGAATTCCTGAGAAGCCCTGACAAGGGTCTAACCTTGCCCAGGAAGCGCAGTAATTCATTTAAGATGAAGTTAAATGGTGAGGAGAGATGGGAGCAGCCTGCCAGTGACACTGAACTGAACAAGCTGTGCTGCAGGGGCTGCAGCCAGTGCTGCAGCTGGCTCTGCGGCCCCGCGCCTCCTGTGCCCCATCACCTCCCTCTCCAAAAAGATCTGAACTCCTCCAATACATTGAAATAACCTCTTGATGCAGGTGCCTTAAGTGCGAAAATATTTCTGCATTATGCCGCCGTGTTTGGCAATTCCCACTCGCAAAACTGCATTAAAATGAATTATTTTAGCCTGAAACATCTCTGCCTGAGTGTGTGAGATGACAGATTGCTTTCCAAGCAGCTGGTCCTCTTCCCCAACCCCCACGGCGGGCTCGGTGTCGGGATGCTGCTACCCTGGGTACTGTGCTCGAAAGGCGGGGAGCGAAGGAAGGTCCTGCTCGTGGCAGGGTCTGATGTGCCAGCGGTCACCTAGCTTGGAGGACAGGACAGCAGCCCGCAAGCCCAGCCTGTGGACCCAGGCCGCTCTGCGTGCTGGTGTCTTCTGTTTGTCAACCAGTGCCATGATGGCTTTGAGACCAGCGCTCGTCCTCCCCGCTGGTGCCGCACAATGGGCTTTTCTTCCTCTGATTGATCAGGGAAGAGTCGTGCTGCTGGTGGGGCTGTCGGCTGGGAGTGCTGGTTGCTGCTGCTGCTGCTCAACTTCAGCTCAGGAAGAAGGGAAGGCTCTGATCCTGCTTAACTAAATGCGTGCTTAAATTATGAACCACCCTGCTCTCCTTTTCAAAACTTGCCATTTTTCAGTNTTTCCAAGCAGCTGGTCCTCTTCCCCAGCCCCCACGGCGGGCTCGGTGTCGGGATGCTGCTACCCTGGGTACTGTACTTGAAAGGCGGGGAGCGAAGGAAGGTCCTGCTCGTGGCAGGGTCTGATGTGCCAGCGGTCACCTGGCTCGGAGGACAGAAGGACAGCAGCCCGCAAGCCCAGCCGGTGGAACCAGGCCCCTCCGCGTGCCGGTGGCTTCTGTTTGTCAGCCAGTGCCATGATGGCTTTGAGACCAGCGCTCGTCCTCCCCGCTGGTGCCGCACAATGGGCTTTTCTTCCTCTGATTGATCAGGGAAGAGTTGTGCTGCTGGTGGGGCTGTCAGCTGGGAGTGCTGGCTGCTGCTGCTGCTCAACTTCAGCTCAGGAAGAAGGGAAGGCTCTAATCCTGCTTAACTAAATGCGTGCTTAAATTATGAACCACCCTGCTCTCCTTTGCAAAACTTGCCATTTTTCAGTGACTTCGTCGTGTTAGACAATTAGAACACGCAGATTTATTTAACAGTCAGGAGGATTCGGATAGCAGAAAGGGTCATTGGGCACTGGAACAGGCTGAACAGGGAGGGGGTTGATTCACCTTCCCTGGAGGGGTTTAAGGTGTGGGTGGATGAGGTGCTGAGGGACATGGGTTAGTGTTTAATAGGAATGGTTGGACTCAATGATCCAGTGGGTCTCTTCCAACCTGGTGATTCTGTGATTCTATGGGAGGAGAAAGCGAACGATGCATAGAAGCGTATGGAGTGATGTTCCCAGCATGGAAATAAATCAGTGTTGAGAAACAAAGACCACCTTTAATTCAGAGATTGCAGACTGAAGGGGTATTTTCTTTAAAATGCGTTGAAAACTTGGAATCTGGCTTAAAATGAGACTGGTGATGTGCTGTTTGTCGTTCTGCCTGATGCTGCAGCTCTCCACAAGTATTTCAAATACAACTGCTGTGGAGCAGCCTTTGTATCGGATTTTATTTTATCTCCGAGCTGCTCTAGTTTTTGAGATTTGCCGTTAACCAGCTGATTCCTAACCACTCGCAGGCTGTTGTGCCGCAGGGAGCTGCAGAAATGCAGGCGTTCAGCCCCCCCACCCCAACCAGCTGTGAGTGGGGGGCTGCCCTGGGCACTGGGGCGTGGAAGTGGGTCAGGTTTTCCCCCCCTGCTCGGGGCTGCGTGGAGCTGGCTGCAGCCCCCCGGGAGCCCCACGGCCGCCGCGCTCATTGGCGGGACGGGCAGGGCGATGATGTCATCCGCACTTAAAGGCAAAACTAGAAGGAAATAGGATTTTGTTCCCATTATTGAGCTCCTGTTTACAGGAGTTGTAAAAATAACGGCGTCCACGCCAAAAATCTTTGGTGGATCGGATTTCAGGCACAATGCGGCGGGTTGGAAATGCGGTTGGGAGATGGATATCTGCCCCAGTAGCCGAGGGAGGCAGCTTGACCGCTATCGGTGTGCGCGCAGGCAGGGAGAGGTTTCCTTCAGCTGGGCGGGTTTTCTTTTCTCTTCTGGTATAACTGGTGATGGGGGTAACCCTGAGGCAGGTAACGCTGCATAGAAGGGTCTGGCTGTTCATTGCTGCTCAGGATTTATCCATGGGGCGTTGTATTCGATGGTTGAGATGCTTCCGAGTATGATTTTATGCGTTATTAGGAAAGATGCAGTACAGTTGGATGCAAGGTGAAGCTGACGTATCCAGCCTATTGTTCCATATTGAAGGAGCAGTGAGAGAAGCAGCCCTCTCTCGCTGGTGTTGATGCATTTAAAATCTGAAGTCATCATCTACAATTCTTTCGGCTTTTAAAAATCAAACAGAGGCTAGGTTTGCAAATTTTGCAAGTGTAGGGTTGGAGTTTGCTTATTTTCCTTTATGTTTGAATAAAAATTAAACCCAGTAATATTTCTGAAGCCTGGTTACATGTACAATTGTTTTCATTGTCTGTTAGAAGTTAAGTAAATGCAGATATCGGTGCCAACTTCTTTTCTTTTAATACAGTTTGGAAAGGCACTAGGGGAAGGTTTTTTCTTAGTTAAGGCACCATTTGGGTTGCAGCGTGGGTTTATGTGCCAGGTAGACCTCGACTTCTGGATGACAGCTGAAAGGAGCTGTTGGTTTGAGGTGGGGTGGGGTGGACTGTCCTGTTGGTGTAACTTCAAGAGTCTTCTCCCTGATGCCCCTTGGCATAATAGATGAGAGAGCTGTCTGTGGATTGCCTCAAACGGCCTGATTCAAGAATAAGGGATTTTTGGCCCTCGGTGCCCCCAGACCACTCTGGGAATCTCCTCTTCTGTATGGAAAGCGTGGCCATCGAGAGCTACCTTGGCTTTGGAGAATCACCCTTGAACTTAACGCGAACTGGGAATAATGACATACATGGCGATGAAAATTCTTTCCAAAGAGAGGAGAATGGAAACAGTGAGTGCCCTTTCTTGCAGATGATGTAAGTGATCCAGATACTGAATAACGGCTTTGACAGAGCCGGCACCCTCTGTCCCCCTCCCGTGCTTTTCCATGCCTTCATCCCATCTTGTGTGGTGGCAGAAGTCATTTGCCTTCTAGGAACGGCGAGCAGTCCCCGCTCAGAGGCGAGGGATCCAATAGGTGCTTCCTCGGAGCAGCTCTCCGGCGTGCCGGGCTGCCATCCAAGAGACGAAGCTGCTTGCAAGTATTTCAGGTTTTAGCTGCAAAAAGAAATCGTAAAACTAAATTGAGTCCTGCAGAAATAAGGCAATTTTGGTTATAAATGGAATTGGTCTTGTTTGAGAGGAGGGAAAAAAACCCCACCCAGCAAAACTTTTAACGTGGTTTCAAACCCATTAAATGATGAGAATTGTAAACATCCCCTGTCAATAAGAAATTTACTTCTCATCCTAGATGTAAATCTAAGTGAGTGCATGGGCTGAGGTAAAAATCTTCAGGCTCCGTGTGCCAAACGTACATAAAAGCAGAAATCACTGTATTGTGAACTGCTTGTGGGTGTATGTGTGTGCACGCCTGTGGATGCAGATATTTATTGTATTTATTTCTGAATTTGGATGCAAAAAATCAGCAACAGTCCACCCAGATGCAGTGGGAAGTGCTAGTAGATACATGAGATTAATTAAATAATAAAAGAAAAGATATTTAAGAAATATTCAGAGTTACAGTATATGCATTATAAAATAACATAATCTATAATGTGGAGCAGGGTTGTTTTGCTGAGTGGTTGTACCGATATGTGTGTTTATATTAGGTCAATAAAGATGCTCTGTTGGCTGCATCTGCAGATCCAGTAGCCAATTGATCTAATGCAGCTTCTAAAGGCTTTCTATACAGGTGATGTCATCCTTTTAGCTCGGTTCCCCTCCCACTCTCTTTCCTCCTTATTAGATATTTCATCTTGCTGCGGAGCATCCAATCGATGGGAGCTTCTCCTGAGGGAGCTGCTGAGAAGCAAGCAAAGATAGTAGGAATTAGGACTCCGGCACTCAGCCTCGCTGTAGCCATGGAAGTGCTGCTTGGTTGTGCATTACAGAAATGTTTTAATTGGAAAAGCTAGGCGTGGATTAACCGAGGGATCTGACCGATGCATTAGAATACTAAGCAACACTGCAGAGTTGTAAACTGCATTAAAAAAAAAGGAGGAGGAGGGGGTGCAAAAGAGAAAAGGGTTTGTATTGCGGAGGCTTTTCATACACCGTGCAAACCTGTTAGATATCCTGGAGCTGCGATCCGGACGCTAATTCCATTTTTGCAGTCACGATGGACGAGAGTATAATGAAGAAACTTTAATATCCAGGGTGTGGGATTCACGAATCGCCTGAGCTGCTGAAGAACCTTTGCAAGATTTCAGCCACAAGATGAATGTGAAGTTTCTGAAAAGTGGACCCGAAGAGAAGCCATTCGTAAATGCTTTTTAGTGAAGAGGAAAAAAAAGGAATTGGAAGAATTCATATCTCACCTTTTAATGTATTGTTGCTTTAAGCTGCAGTTCTAATCCATTTCAGAATTAATTTAATTTTTGGAGCACTTTTTGGGTGCATGCCTCTTGCCTGAGGGAGCATATGGGTATTTGTGTTTGAAGAGCTAGGAAACATTTTGATTTGAATTTACGTGCTTGTTAAAAGTGGAACATTTTTATAGGAATTGCTGCTGCTGCTGCTAACTCCCTGCAATACCGAAAACTACTCTGATCTAGTGGAAGCTGTAACTGAATTCAGTGTGAAATTCAAGCCCGAGAAGTTGCATACGTACACATTTGCTGCTTTGGTTTATGATTTTCAAAGAGAATCCAGAGGGGATTTTACTCTGTATTTTTCTCCTGTGGCTTTTATTTAAGAAAGGAAACTTTTCTCCCCCTAGCCTGAGAAATGGCTTTCCTTGTTCGATGTTACGCCAACTGTCTGCAGCCGTGGGCCTCCAAAGTAAGTATGAATTTGTCTGTGCTGCCTTTCTGACCGGGATCAGCAGCCGTGCTGCTCCTCAGCCTTCACTCCTCCAGCCCCGAGTGCTGCTCGGCTGAAACGCTCGGCTCTTGGCTGGGCACGGACCGTTCCTGGGGCATCATTTCTAAATGGGAAGGGGGGGACCTTGAAATCATGGGATTTGCTTTATATATGAACAGCTTATAAATTAACAGGCAGTCTAAAAATTTGCTTGTGAAACATGTAAAGCTTTGCTCTTTAGCCTAGTAATACACCAGGCAAGGATTCTTCAGTGTGATATTTTTATGCCTGCTTGCACGTACTGCTAGCTTGACAATATTGCTGTACAGACCCAGATGTTCTAATTTTCAAGCTGTATGAAGCTGTGCTGCTTGTTCCCTTTGTGCAGCGTTGGGGGATCGGTTAATTATTTAGCCCAACTGTCTAATTGCACTTAGCCTTAAAGGACACAAAATAATTTTGTCTGCCTGAAGATGCGATTTTTTTTTTTTTTGTGAAGCTGGGGAGGGCAAGGTGTTGCTTTTAAAGGAGGTAATGAAATCTAGAATGTTCGAGGAAACCTGCTTATTGAGATAAACGCCTTTAAAGGAATTAACAAACAGTATTTGTCGGACTCTTCCTATTTGCTGCGCGTGGTCAGAGAATTAGCTGAGTTGCTGGTATTTTTTTAAATGCTTCTGCCAAGAAGTTGTCACCTCAGATGCAGGAATTGCCTTCTAAACCTGAGGCCAGGCTTATGCTCATTATTATTTATTGCAGTTCTGTATTTATTCTGCAGCTCATACAGGCTAGAATAAAGATTGTGCAACTTTCTTGCGTGTGCAAGCTGGCAGGCTTTGAAGGCAGTGGGCAGAATCCATCAGGAGAGGCAGCATTGACTTTGGAGCAAGGAATTTGCTCTTGACTTCAGTCCCAGAAAGTTTAGAGTCCATATGAGATGATGGGGTGGAGAGGCACAGGGAGAATNAGCAAGGAATTTGCTCTTGACTTCGGTCCCAGAAAGTTTAGAGTCCATGTGAGATGAGGCACAGGGACAAACCCGGTGGGTGCGCAGAGTCCCTGTGCAGGATGGATTTCCCTGTCTGATAAGTAGAAATGGAAGCTCACAGTGTATGGGGGTGAAAGCACTGGGTGTTGGGGTTTCCTTATGCAGTTAGAATCATAGAATCATACAACAACCAGGTTGGAAGAGACCCACCGGATCATTGAATCCAACCATTCCTATCAAACAGTAAACCATGTCCCTCAGCACCTCGTCCACCCAGTTGCCACATGAATGTGTGGATCCATGCGTGTACACGCGGCTGAATTTTAGTTCTTTGCTGTATGCCGACTCCAGCCTCTCATCAGGTGAAGCTGAGCTGTGGGTGCTCCTTGTCCTGAAGGGCAGACAGGCTCCGAGTGCTTAACCAGGTAGTTGCAGCTCCTCGCCTTTGAGTTCCTGCTGGCCAACCCTGGATCGTTTTGTGTCATCATCCCCATCTCGGGCATACGTGGAGCTCTTCCGCTCTCTTCTCTTCCTGCTCTGTTGGCTTTAGAAGTGCAAGGATGAGTTTACTTAAGCTTGGCTTGCCTGCACCACCCTTAATAGGAGATGTAAATGTGGAATAGTTCTCAAAAACTGGGAATGCTTAGTCACCTTGGTGCTTTGGCTGGATTGCTCTTTCCATAGAGTTGGGGCCAAAGTGAAGAACCACAGAACAGAAACCCCGTGCTCACACGAGGCTTTGGTGGGGGTAAAACAGTTGTGTTAAGAAATGGTAAAGGTTCCTGGTGCTCTGTGTCAGCGCTGTGGAGGATTCCCAGTGGATTGCTGCCCCACCAGCCACGCTGTTTATTCACTCATTGATTCTCCATCAATGAAATGGTTTAAAACGCTGGAGAGGGAAAGGTTTAGGTTTTTTCTTTCTTTTTTTAAAATAGCAGATGAAAACCAATGAACTGGTTTTACAGTCCCATCTTTAGCTGCAAGTTCTTTGTATTTAAAACCACTAAAGGGAAAGCACCTGTAGCTCCTTACGCAAAACCTTACAAAGCCCCTCAAAACTTTAAAACTGATCTTCTGCAACTCTGAAGAGCAACGTGCTTAGAATTGAACACGTGGATGAGCTGAATTCTATCCGAGTTTATTCCATTTTGGTTTTTTTCTTTGGATTCCACATCTAAGACAGGTATTTTATAACAATGCATATTATAGCAAAATAACTGATGTCAGAATCTTAAATATGCAAGTTTATAGCTTTTAACTTGAAAACGTGAAGTATTTTATGACACTGTTCTGAAATTAGAACCATTTAACCCCACAGAGCAGGGAGTATCTGATTAATCGCCGAGAAAGCAAATGAAAACATTCATAATTTCTTAGATTTATGTAGATTTCTGTCCCAGAATTTTTTTTAATTAGTTGATTTTTAAACTGATATAGGACAATAGTCTGAAGATGAGCTGTTGACTCAGTTGTAATGATAGCTCTTCTGAAGGTGACAGTGGGATGACACATCTATTCAATCACAGCAAAATGAAGTCATGTTGAACATGACTAATCAGAAAGGTGAGCTTTTGTGAAGGTAATTAAAGGAGGGTATTCCTGAAGGTTAGCGAGGTTGGCGTTTGTGGTGGTGGTGTGACCCGACCCGCGGGAGAAGCCGGCTTTAGGAGCTCCGTCACGTCCTGGAAGACGTTCCCTAACTATCAGGAGTGTCCGCACCGATTCACACTGCACGCACTCGGCACCTCCTGGAGATGCTGTTGCTTCTGCCTTCTGAAAGGAAAAGGGTCAGAGTAGCCGTATGTAAAGTAATCGATGTGATCTATTCTCCTGCATAAAGAGCTGCTAAAAGGAGGAAAAAGAGAGAACTGGGAGCATGGATTTCTGCAGTGCCCCTGAAGGTGAGCTGGCTGAGCCTTTCCGTGCAGGCTCTGCGAGAGGTCAGTGCTATTTCTCAGGATGCTGGATCTGTCCAAGAGAGATCGTCGTCTCCTCTGCAGGATGGTGGTGGTTGTTCCTGTCAGCCGTGTCTGCAGGTGCTGGAACAGGGATAGGATCCTGTGTCCTAAGCACAACCTAAGAAATGGCCTTTGCCCTGAGAACCATGCACTTTTTGGAAAAGATGGACTGTAGGAGAGGAGATAAATGGATGCAGGGTGGATGTGATAAGCAGCAAGGAGCGAACAATTATCAAATCAGTCCCACTGCCTCTCTAGAGGAACATGAAGAAAGGTTGAGGACTTCCCATTGGTCTTGTGGAGGTCGGCTTCCACTGACTGGTTGTGTTTGCAAGGGCAGGAGGCATTCACCTTAAATCAAACTGAATTCCTCTGATACCAGCATAATATTTTAAGGCAAAAAAGTTAAATATTTCAAATGTATCTCCGCAAGATCTTGATTGTTTCTGTAATTCTGATAATAACTTTCCCAGTGCCTGTTAAATTGTCTGTAATGCACTTTGGGGTATTAGGCTCCGAAACACGGATGCGTTATGAAGTCAGCATGGAAGAGAGCTCTAAGCTTAATGACAGAGATGTATACAGTTCTGTATAAGAAATTTTATGCCAATCCTAACAATTTCATGGGCCTAGAATGCAGACAGTCCCCCTGTTTGTGTAGCAGGAGGGTCTGATGGGGAAAATACAGTAATTGGATAATGTATCTGTAGAGGATATTTAAAGAGGGATGCGTTTGGAGGTAATGTGCATTTTATAGAAAATAAGGGGTTTTGAATTAACATTTAATCTTCTAAAATGTTTGTTCCTGAAGGAAAACAGTTTTCATTTCAGATCCCAGGTGTGCGTTAAACTTATCTTACAATAGTAGACAGTAATTTATTTTCTCTGGGCTTCTGTGTTCTTCTTGTTCTGCTGCTTAGATAAAAATCTAATAACGTTAAGCATAATCACAAGATGCGTTTGCTGTAAAAGCTTGTGTTTGGGTTGAGCAGAAGACTTGGAGTCGTTTTTCAGTCTTGTTCCTATTTCTGCTGTTGTCTCACGGGTGCGTGATGCAAGTTCTAGTTCTCCCTAACGGAAACGAGTGTCACACCATCTTCTGCTTCCAAGGGGCATCAGTTTCATCTCCAACATCTTGAGTTGAAACCTTAACACAATTAAGGTTTATTTTCAGCTCCTCGGAAGAAAAACAGAGCTTGTATAGTGTGTCCTTGATTTGATTCGATGTCATCCTTGTCTTTGCTAATGAACTTAGATGGAACATAGCCCTGGTGGTATGAATTGTAAATGCTTTCAGGACACACAGAGCAACTGATTCTTTGCTTTATCAGTCAGTTCTGGCAACAACTTTCTCTTCCTCTTGGTTTTGCATCTCCCTCCAACCTTTCTCTGTCCATGCCTGTAGCTTCCAGCCCATCATTCCATGGTGCAGAGCACTCAGTCACACCAAGTGGGACCTGTGGGTGCTCCTCACCCAGGTATGAGAGTTTGGCAGGCACGGACAGCAGGTGATCGCTGTGTTAGCACCTTGGTTCTGGTTCCTGATGGTTCCTTTCCCTCCTACAAATTCCGTTTTGCCTAAGTTGCCCTCTTTTTTGAGTTACTGGAGTTTCAGCTGGCTCCTCAGGGTGTTTATGATCTCTCCTATTTCATATTTTCTCATCTTTCCCCCCGTCTGCAACAGGATTGCCTTGATTTGTAGGAACACAGCCTCTTGGTTATCCGTACTCTGATCCCTCAGTACTCCAACCACAAAATGCTTATTTTTCTTAGTTAAAACTTTAGCTCTTTTTTTAATAACAACTTGCAGGGCACTTTCTGTAAGACTACTTAAATATGCTTTTTGTTTGAAAGTTTATTAAGATAAAAATAAGAGCTGTGTGGCCATTTACTCTAGAAAGGCTGGATTTTCTTGCGCTCCGGTGTGTGTTGATGTTAAATACAAGTACACATCGTGCTGCCTAGCAGAAAAAGCCTCTTCCTGCAGTATTGTTTTTATGGGAAATTGATTCTTAATATGCAAATAAACACCTATCTGTTCATTTATTTCCTCCTAGACTTTGTTTGGTTTAAACTCGCTTTGTTACAGTTCGGTTCCACCCTGTTTTGCTCCTCTCACTTCCACGAATGCATTTCTTTATGAATGCAGAGAGCAAATGTAGATGGAAGATTGGCTCTCCTTTGTTTTTTCGCATGTATGGGATCCGAGGGGCCTCCCTGTGCTCTTAACTGAGAGGGAACGTGTTGCCAAGTGGTGTTTGTGGCGCGGGGGTGCCGGCTGGATGTGTCCCCGGAGCCGAGGGTCGCTTGGTGTCACCACGGTGATGGGGGAGGCCGAGGGAGCCTGAGGATGTGTGAAGAGGGACCATCCTCACTGTGGTATTTTACCAACTGGTGTGTATCAGAGTTTATAAATTATTCAACTGAGATGGAACTTGATGGAGGGTTGGAATTTCACGTGCCCTGCAGTGCTGTGGGATGTGCCCTCCACGGAGCGTTAATGACTTGTGGAAACTTCAGCACCTTGCTTGGAACTTGGAGCATCACAAGTTGCTGTCACAGTTTGTTTCCCACTGTAATTATTTAGATGAGGCTCTTCTTAGTCTTCTTACGTATTCGTTTTCAGCGGCAAGAGCGAACAGTAAAATTTGAACTCTCGACACTGAAAATCATAGAATCATAGAATCACCAGGTTGGAAGAGACCCACTGGATCATGAGTCCAACCATAAAATGAGCCTTTTTGAACATTGCTGTTAAGTTTTCGTAGTAACAAAGCACCGTCCCTGGTGTTCTAAAAAAGTCCCACAGTGACTAGACCAGAGAAGAGTTGCCCTGTACTAGTAGACGATTGTAAAAAATGCAGCCTGTGGTTCCATCTTGAATATTCCCAGTATTATGGAGCTCTAATCAATAGCAATACATTTTTTCACAGGTGAATTTTCACAGCTGAAGCCCCCACTTCTTCTCCAGAGCAGAGAGGCTTGCGTGTCATCGGCTTACCGTTATTATGAGTTAAGGCGTAGCGGTAATCTATAATTTAGACATATGAAAACCAAATTAAAATTGCATTACATGTGTGGTTTAAGGCAACACCAGAATTTAGTTTAAAATTCTGTCCTCGTGTCACCTTATTGTAACTAAGGAAACGTAATGCTTGAGAGGATTTTATTTTCTACGCTGTAGGAACCATGAAGACCAAGAAGCTGCCAGAGGCGTAGAACAGCCTCTAGGGATTTTTAATTATTTGAGATGGTTTTTTGGTTGTGTTTTGTCTGGTGGTGGTGTGGGGGATTTTTTTTTTTTGTACATCTAGGTTGCTACAAGGATAGTTTTGGGGGTGCTGAGTGGCTGTCATGCATGTTATCAGCTTGGTCCTTATATCTTTGAGGTTCATGTCTTTTGTACCAATAACTGGAGTAAGTCTGTGCTATAGCTAATGGATTAAGGCATGTTTTGAAATAAATATGATCAGTAAGCCCAGCTTGATTTAGAAAGGAAAATGATCTGAAGTTCTTTGGATTGGCACTGCTTTTCTTAGCATCATGGTATTGAACATTATAGGATTTTATCTGAAACCGTTGGGAAAATATTTGATCCATCAGTTTGCTTTAAAAAAAACCAAACAAACCCCCAAAATATATTGTTGCTGCTGTTAAAAACATGAAGAAATCTTTTGTGCCAGTGGTGGAGCATCTGTGGTCTTTAAGGAGGAAATGTGTTCGCAGTGGGTTAGTTGAGGAGTGATGTCAGCATGGGTAATTCGGCCGGGCTCGTCTTACCCTCCGTGGTACCTAAGTGGCCTCTTTGTGCCTCTCAGAGGAGCAGCTTTCTCCCCTGCCATTAACGCAGCTCTCAGTGTGTTTTATACTTACACGTTTCTAAACAGGAACAGAAATGTGGCTTGCGTGTAAAAGGTGGACATGAACCAGAGTTCATGCATAGAAATCCTTGGGGGGAAAAGGGGCTGATGAAAATTCTGTGAAATAACAGCCGAGAATGAAAATGTAAATAATTAAACTGGGAGAGATTTGCTTTTTCTTTTTTTTTTTTTCTTTAGATGGAACGAGTAGGATAGATGGGAGCAAAGAGTGGGGTACGTAAAGGTTTGGATGTGCTGCTGCCTCAGGGGTTTGGTCTGTAGGAAATTGTGGAGGGATGGGGAACGTATGCAGGATTGCAAAGGAAAGAGGGAGGCTGCCCAAAAATAGGGGCGATCTGAAGACCTGGAAGTACAAGGAATTAGAAGGAAGAAATCTATGCAGAACTGAAGGGAATGGAAGGATGTGGTCAAGGAAGAGGGTAAGTGGGAGCTGCCAAAGGGGTCAGAGGACCGAGATCCTCATCAGTTCTTTATCCAAATGGTCTTTATAGTTTGTCTATTTTATCTATTTGAATTTTTAAACTAAAGGCAAATGTGGTTTTGTTAACTGGTTAACAGTCTAGACTTTCTGTGTCATCCGAGAAAGGGAAATTGCTACCTTCAAAACCCACCTGGGTGTGATGGAGGCTGAGCAGGAGCATTTCCTCAAGCTCAGAGGTTACTGAGTGGAATCCCAGTTAACGCTCCAAGGGTTCCAGCTTAGAACTGTGCAAACCTCTTAATGGAAAACCTCAAATGATAAATTAAATAACTATATATGCCTCAAAATCAGGGTTGTTAGGCTTGGAGTTTGAGAACTGGTAGTCGCGGTGTGATGGTTGGGTCGGTGTAGCAGTGCAGTGGGTTTGGTGGGGCCGCAGCAGCCGTCCTCGTGCACCGACCCTGCGGGGCTGCGCTGTGCTTTTTACTCAGGGAAATCAACCCTGTCTTGTTCCTGAATAATACTTCTACTGGCAGCATTTCAGGGAACTTCAGTAAAGCAAATAAGGTTTAAAGTTACTGACAATCTGTAAAACCAAGGACAGCAAATGTGCTTACCCAGCCTGCAGGACAGCCTGTTCCCTGGGAGGCTGATGCTTCTCCCGTGTCCGGACTGGATCGATTGGTTGTGAACATCCACGCAGGGACCTAGGAACGCTGATGAAAATCTTGACTGTCAAGGAGTGTCAAATAAAGAGGGAGGAGTAACTTTTGCTTCTTTATTGCCTATTTTCTTTGTGTTAATTTGAGTTTGTAATGGACGCTGTACACTGGGCCAATCGTGCAGACTGTGCTTCCTTCAGTAATTTGGTTTCTGATGCTGCGTCCTCTAGGCAGCTCCCTCATCGCAGGATTTTCTGGCCATGTTTAGTAGACATGAATATGAAAAATGATGGGGAAGCTACTTTTACACCTGGAGAAATATAATTTTTATGTCTTGTGTCCATCTATCAAGACTATTTTATAAGTTCATGTGGTCTGTGCCTTTGCAGCATTTATTTTTCTGGTTATAGAATCATAGAATAGTTTAGGTTGGAAGGGATCTTAAAGCTCATCCAGTCCCAGCCCTGCCATGGGGCAGGGACACCTCCCACTGGATCAGGTTGCTGTAAGCCCCATCCAGCCTGGCCTTGAACCCCTCTAGGGGTGGGGCAGCCACAACTTCCCTGGGCAACTTCCCTGGGAAGGCTGTAGTGGTCTGGATTGAGGGTCCCTGTGGCCACGTGCCTGTCCCCTGGTGTCGTGCAGAGCACCGCTGAGTGGTGTTCTTGTGGGATACCTTAGGGCAACGGTGGATGCCATAGCATCTTTGTCCTTTTCTGCTTCCTCCCTCCCCATTTCCATTCTTTGTCTCCTCTGCACAACCTCCCTGAGTTTCATCCATTATCCCTGACATCCACCAGTTTCTCCACAGCCTTCCCGAGAACTGTCCTTTTTAACAAGGATGCCGAGATTCTTCTCTTCCACTCTTCACTGCTTTTAGAGTGTCCTTTTGCTGCATTTTTGTGTCCTTCTGCTTCATCCACGCGTTCAGAGCAGCACTGCTGCTTCCAGGCCTGCTGCTCCGGCTCTGCCTCTCCATTCAAACCTATAAATCAATCTCCTAATGAGATTTGTCTTCTACAACATGTGCATTCTGTTGGGATAGGACAAGAAGCACTTACATAGGCTGCTCTCCGTGGTTATTTTGTTCTTTATTGTGAGAATTTCTGCATTGTGCAGGCAGAGAGATGTCAGGTTTGGGGCTTGTAGAGGTTTTTGGAGTTTCTCTGGTTTGGTTTTGTTTTTTGAGGTTTTGGAATGTCTCTGGTTTAGCAGCAGGAGGGCTGCTGCCCCTTTCTTTGGGGTTGGATGGCTGCACCCATGAAATCCATAGCAAAACCCAAGCTCCTGGTGGACCTTGTGGATTCAGCTCATGCACATTTTCAGGACAGTTGTGGGTAGAGTTGCATATTTTAGACATGCCATTTTTATGAATTGTTTCTCAGAACCATCTCTTATGATTTCATGTCCTCTGATGTTCCCTCCCCTCTCCTCGGTGTTGCCCTTTGAGGTGGCCTCCGCTGCATCTGGACTAGGACACTTGGGACCTCGTGTGCCACCTTCAGAAATCTGATGTATGTTTAACAAAGAGCAGTCCAGGCTGCTTTTGCTCCTGGCTTTGTGTGGCAGGATCAGCTGATGCTACTATTAGGATGTGCTTCCAAAGTGCTTAGTGTTCTTCCTTTCCTCTTTTCCTACTGGAATTTGCAATCTCTCTCTTTTAAAATTCCCCTTGATGCAGGGTTTTTGGGTGTAATTGCCAAGTGTATTTCCTTGGCTCTGTGGGAGGGCAGAGCTGGAGGTGGCCGCAAAGGCCACAACTTGTGTTTTTCTAACTTCCTTTCGCTTACAGCTCTGAACCAGTGTGGCATTTCAGTGGAGGCTTTGGTGTTAAGGATCCCTTTGTTGGGAAAGGTCAGTCACAAGGATGGGCTGGCACTGATGCAGGGACTGGCTGCACCAGCATGCCAGACACGCTGGTGTTCAAATTCCAGATTATCCCTTCTTGTTAAAAAAGGAGTTGTTATGGTTTAAAGTGGCAGGTGGTCTGTTTCTGTACTGGGTGTTCATCGGAATGTCGTGGCTGTCCAGGCTTTTTCCCTACCTGTGGCTGCTGGGGACAGTCAGGACTAGCCTGAGGGTGCACACAGCAACCCAGAAGATAGAATCGTAGAATCACCAGGTTGGAAGAGACCCACTGGATCATCAAGTTCATCCAGTTAAGATAATACAGATAGATACACCTCAGTGTAAAACATGCTGCCTTCTATCCAGTCTAAATCTCTCTTCTAGTTTGAAACCATTACCCCTTCTCCTTCCTTATTGGCCCTTGTTAAAAAGTCTGTCTCTATCATTCTTACAGGACCCTTTTAGGGACTTGGAGGCTGCTCTGAGGTCTCCCCAAAGCCGCCTTTTCTCCAGGTTAAACAACCTCAACTCCTGAGCATTATTCACCGATAGTTAAGGCGATGTTACAGCACTTTCAGCAACTTCACCACCACATCCTGCGAGTCCTTCCCGTGGCCGCTGTCGTGCTGTTACAGAGACGCCCTATCCATGTATCGCTGCTCAGTGAGCTCTGAAAGAAAGAACAATCAGTTTGGGTAATAAAAATGACATACAGAAGACAGAAGCTGTGATTTATTTTGGGAGATTGAGTAGAGTGGCAAGCAGCACTTTAAAGGTCACTTGTCTCAAATAAACCTTATCTCTCTCTCAAATTTAAAGAGATATTGCAGCGTTTCCTTACATCGAACCTGCATTAAATGTCTTTTACAAGAACATATTGCAGAGTCCAGCAGGAGCATCCTACATCCCGCGTGCTTTATAGGTGATGGGAATGAATGGGAGTACTGGCAGGGGGAACGAAGACTGGTTGGAAGTGATTAATGAGTTGGTAAGAAATACATCCTAGGGAAGGCTGCTGGTGGTTGGAGTTGGTCTCCAGCGTGTGGTTGTGAAAACGGCATGTAAAGAACATGCATGATGATTTTTTTTTTAAAATTTTGAGAGCCACGTGTTGTTCCAACAGTGCTGCTCCACTGAGATCTGTAGAACAGCCTTCATCACAAGAACCTCATAATTTCATCTAAATTAGGGAAGGAGGTTTCAGGGAGACCTTAGAGCAGCCTCCCAACACTGGAAGGGGCTCCCGAAAAGCTGGGGAGGGGCTCTTGGTCAGGGAGTGAATGAAGGGGAATGGTTTCAGGTTGAAAGAAGGNTTCAGTAGCTCCAGTTCTTGGTAGAGAGCCGGAATCTGCCCTTGGTCTCCTGGGAAATCCAGGGCTCCGCTCTACTCTTGGTTATTTTCCTGGAGCTGTTTTTTAAGATATCCATGAGTCTGGAGAGCAGGGAGCTTAAATTTGATTCCCCCGTGTCTGTATTATCACAGTCAGGGTGGGACTTGCTCACGGATGGAGAGAAATCTGCTGGAAGCTTAGCTTGGAGCTGGTTGTTGGAATAGGAACCTTTATAAAGACAGGGACAGGCTGAGGAGTTTGCAGCTGCGCTGGTTTAGTTAAGCTGGGGGTAATGAGTCTGTAAGGGTCAATTTGTTCGGTAATTTAGTAGAACTCCTGGATTTCAGTTGGGCGACCTCCAGCGTGCCGGTGCTGCCAGCAGGCCCTGGGCTGCTGCTGGGTTTGTTCTCCCTGGCTAATGATGCGCTGACCTTGCTCGTACTTGCTGTTCTTTTTTGTGTGGACAATAGCGCTGCGGAGTGTTTGCAGAGGAGCCGGCTGACGTGTGGAGCTCCAGGGAGCAGAGGAGCAGTGTCACCCTGCGGCACAGGCTGCTCCGGCTGCGGCTCGATGTGGCCTCGGAGGTGGCAGATGGGGAACAACCTCCATCAGCACCGCAGTCGGCAGCGTTCCAATAGCAGTGGCTCAACTAACATCCAAACCC
>WAAB01004481.1:28191-46367 GCA_013389865.1 Piaya cayana | reverse complement strand
ATGCTTCTCCGTAGCAGCTTCTGCATCTGTGTTCATGAGATTCTATGCTAGATAATTTGAAGATACAATATGAACCACTCACTCAGCTATTCTTCCACTGATATCAACTTCATAGAATCATGGAATCACTAGGTTGGAAGAGACCCACCGGATCATCGAGTCCAACCATTCCTATCAAACTTCCTAAGGTTTTGTTCAGAATTTGTGTTTTAAAGCAGTTTAAAGCAGTGGGTGTTGGTGCTGTTTGTCAAGTTAGTAAATTTTGTCCACGTGTGGAGTAATTGCAGGGAACAATGGATGCTTCATGTGTAACTGGATTAGTATTTGAAGAAAAGGGCATGGCAAAGTGTTAGTATCTTAAAAGTCTGAGGAGGTTGTCAGCAATTTAAAGCCTTTGACATAAACAGCTTGTCACTTTAACTTCTAGATACAGTTCACTGTAAATGTAGTAGACACATAAGGCTAGTTTAATTATCATGGAAGTATATGAACATTGAAAGAAATAGCAAAGGAAATATTGACCTACTGAACAACAACAGCAAAAGGTACAGGATACAAAATACACTTTCTTGTTTATGGATTTTTATTTTATCTTGCATCATCCTTTGCAAAGAAAGTGACTTACAATGAGATTCTTCATCCAGTTAATGTCAGGATTCATCTACCTCATCGAGTCAAAGAACAGCCTGTGGAATATTTATGTAATTTAGAAATCCTGAAGACGGGTATGATGGAACTCTTATTTGGCTTTAGTCACTGCTAGTGGAGTACTGACTATTTGGAATGGATGAGGAGCTGGGAACACTAGAGAAGGGGACATTACTCAGAGGCCTCAGGGAAATAAAGAGGAACTCAGCCCAGCTTCGGTTCCCAGAAATGTACTGAAGAAGTTACCAAAAGATTGTGCAAGTAGGAAAGAAAAATAGAGATAAGTAAGAACCAACATTGTTTAGGAATTTGTTCGTGACAAATCTGTCTATTTTATTTCTTTGATAGAGAAAAGCCTTATGGCTACAGGGAAAATATTAGATACCTTGTCTTGAGTTCAGCAAGATTTTTGAAGCTCTCCCAAATCACATTTTCAAACAGAAAGTGGAAGTATGTTGTCTTTTGATTCAAGGATTTTGATACTCTCCTGCAGCTTTTTTTCCTTCCTTGGTCTTGCAGGTGGGAATCGGTGTTCTAGTGCACTTCAGTATTGAAATACTTTTTTTTTTTGTAGTGATGCATAAGGTGTGCTATTTTTCTGCAGGTGTCATAAGATCTCTGTCATCCTTTCAGTGGAATCAAGGGAATATTCAGACAGAAATCTGTCCACAATAGGGATGTCCGTCTTGGAAAAAAATACAAACTTGAGAAATGTAGAAACATATCTGACACACTGACTGGGCTGAAAATTCAAGGACCTAATCCCGGCTCTCACTGCAAGAGCATTTCAAAGTACCTTTCACTATTCTAGTACTTTTTGAAGGATTTGAGTTGTTAAGTTTTATAACTTGCAGCAAGAATAAAATGAGAGGTAATTTTTTCTAAGTTAAATCTGATTGATTTCTTATTTTTTTTTAACTGTGTACCCAGCAGCTCCTGATTCCAGTCGAAGGAGGTGACCTGTATCTTAAGAGATTTCTGAAAGCGAGGTGTTAAACTGTGACTTTAAAGCTAGGTGAGACGAGTGCAGTTAATAGCTGTATATGTACAAAGAATGTGCATTTGAGGAATCTTACGCATCTAAAGACTTGTCATCTTGTAGTATTTGTGTTATCTTACAGGGATGGCGGGACTGCAGCTGTAAATGAATTGGTTTATAGACAGGTAATAAGACCTGGAGAGTAGAGGGGTTTCTGAAGCACAGAAGGACACCCAAGTTGGCTATCTCAGCGATTAACCAAAACAGCAGTAAGATTTTGCAGTCTATATTGACTCTGAATTTTGTCATGGCTGTTCTGTTGTCAATCCATACAACCAGTTTTCAGCTTTGTGTATTTAAGGCTTGTGAGCTGAATAGTACAGTGATTGGTCACCTTTTTCTTCTGTCAGCTGTCTCCATGCCCTATTCTCTTTCATCCAGGCCTCTCTTCTTAAGAACATGAAGCAACAGTGAGTACTGATAACAGTGCTAGATTGAAGCCAAGGGCTTCTTCAAAGGCATATTTAACGTTGCATTTTTATTATTCCAGTCACTCTGTCTATTCCACTGGGGCTGAACTGCCACCCACTTCTCAGCTTTTGTTCCAGCCATCACCTGGTATGCCAACAACCAAACACTTGGTAGAATTCATAGAGGGGGGCATCACTGATGTGAGAAACTAAGATTTTTCTTCCCACTAGAGCCTTAAAACTTTAAAGCAGATGTCAAGAACCTTAAGATGAATTCAGTTCCTCTTATTGTCTGTATTTAAAAATAGATCTAACCACCCGCTTGTGAGAAACAGGGATGGCTTCTTGGGCTTTTGCTGTAGACTCAGGCGCAAAGCAGTTGTTTTTGATAGACGTGATTTGAGTCAATAAATCATTGAATTTGTTTGACCCAGTTCTGATGCATTTTTAAAGGCATTATAATATCTCAGCAAACATTTACCTCGAGCCTGTGAAATGTACTATTTGGATATGTTGCAATGTAGCCTTTATACTGAGGTTAAAAGCTTATGGGGATTTTTCTGCTATATCAGTTTTCAACTAGATCCACATATGAAAAACAATTTTGTAGAGAAGACAAAAGCATTGATGTTTCTTCCCAAACTTACTTCTTTGCTAGTAATTTTCACTGGCTGTATGTTTCAAACTTGGTGTGATTTATTGCATTTAGCGTTTGGTTACTTGCCAGGAAGTCTCCAATGTTTGGTCCAAGTACTGCCTGATAGCTTGATCTTTGGCTTACAATTTTACTATTTTGTGCCTTGACGCATCTTGCCAAGAACTGAGTATTAAGTGATTCTGCCTTGAGAGTAGGAGAGGAGCTACCTTGTGCTAAACAATTATAGAGCTTGTTGAGGGTGCTTAGATAAAAGTAATCAAATGTTATAATGCCTCCTGGCACTCCCTTCTAGTTTAAATGTAGTATTCTTTCTGTGGCTGTTTTCATTTTAAGCTGAAAAGTTGTTAGTAAAAGTAGAAAAGTAGTGTGCTGTAACTCTTAAAAATACAGATACTCTGCATGTATCTTCCTGTTCTCACATAAAGGATGTTATTCACAGTAGGATTTCAATTCCTGATGATATTTTGGGGCTCTTAAGTGAGGTTTATCATCTGCTGATATCATCTGTCCTGAGGCGTCTATGGAGAACATTGGACACTGAGTATCACAGCTGGGCTTTAAAGGCACCTGAGGGGACTGGGTGAGCAGCAAAATGAACAGGGGAGCTGGAAGACTATTACTTTGCCCCGCAATGGCTTGCTCTGAGCTGTATAACCAGCAGTCTTGCAGCCTCTGTGTGTTATTCATCCTCACTCCCTTTCATTCTATGCATGCTTCCCTTGTTTGCAAGCATTTTCTTGGTAATATTCTTTTCCTCTATCGACATACCGAGCTGCTTGGTTGCCNTCTGCTGATATCATCTGTCCTGAGACCTCTATGGAGAACATGGGACACTGAGTACCACAGCTGGTTTTAAAGGCACCTGTGAGGGGACTGGGTGAGGAGCAAAATGAACAGGGGAGCTGAAAGACGCACAATGGTTTACTCTGAGCTATACAACCAGCAGTCTTGCAGCATCTGTGTGTTACTCATCCTCACTCTCTTTCATTCTATGCCTGCTTCCCTTGTTTGCAAGCATTGTCTTGGTAGTATTCTTTTCCTCTATTGACATGCCGAGCTGCTTGGTTGCTTTTCACACTAGCTTGTCATGGCCATTTGCTGCAGGGCAGCCTCAGATTTGATGCAGCAAATTCTGCTGTGTTGTATTATACCTGAGGTGCTGCGGCCCTCTGCACGCTTTTGGTGCTATCAAGTCTGCCCCCAAAACTGACACTTACCTATCCTCCTCCGACTTGAAATATCTGCTCTTTACGGGCCAGGCCTTATGCTAGTTTTTGAGGAAGTGTCATCCCTTCTAGGAAGGTGCTACTACAAGACTTCAGCATCAAAATACAAAGTGACTGCTAGCTTCTGAGCTGCTTTCTCATCAAGCTGTTCATTCTGCAGATGGCAATAGCTTGGAGTCTGCCAGGCATTCACAGATTTCAGCCTAATCCTTGTGACAGAATGATTCTCCTCAACCAAGAATTCTTTTGCAGACCTTGAGATAGTGCCTTCCAGCCCTGTGAAGTGCTCTCAGAGAAATGTAATGGTTTACTATAGCACACAACAATTTGAATATCTGTAGCCTCAGCCTCAGCTCTCTTTGAGCCCAGAGATAGCTGACAATGTAATGCTACATTTTTGTGACATTTTATAAAAAGATAAAGATATAGCATTACCTATTGATAGCAGCGGTCTCTGTGCTGCTTGTGTCAGTGTCCTCTGTGAGAATGTGGAAAGCTGTGTGACAGGGATTTGGTTACCTAGAAACAGAATTGTAAGGGAAAACTGGCCTTTCAAGAGCTTGAGCTGAAATATAACATCTGACGTACCCTGTTCAGACTTTTGCTTGGCATGTGCTGATGTTACTAGCCTGAGTGAGATGCACAGGTTCCTTCTGCCCCTTCCCAAACATTCCTGTTTTCTCAGTAACATACGTTTTTATGTTATCCTTAAAGGTGCAGCATCTTCCAACACAGATCCTTTTTCATTAAATAACACTGAAGTAATACAGTGAAGGTGAGAGGAAAGCCTGTATTTTTTATTACAGGCAGAGGAGCGTCTAGTTCTGGT
Source organism: Piaya cayana (assembly GCA_013389865.1). Classification (NCBI taxonomy): domain Eukaryota; kingdom Metazoa; phylum Chordata; class Aves; order Cuculiformes; family Coccyzidae; genus Piaya; species Piaya cayana. Next base: position 41,557 of record WAAB01004481.1, on the reverse strand, counting down.
GTGTTGAGATCTGAATTCAAGGATTTTCACCGTTTTCCTTAAATGCTAATTCTGTTTAAGAAAGGGTTCAGCTCCCTATACACACTGTGATAAGATGCCCTATGGAAAAATGTTTTTTTTCAAGCCCTAGTTATATTGGTAAAAATTGAAGACCTGCAGTTATAGTACACATTTTATAGACTGAAGTCTGTGTCCTTTTTAGGTGAGTGCATGGATTTTCCTTCTAGTTTTCTCACACCTGAGAGCTGTTTTCTTATCAGGCCATAAAAGGGTACAAGAGAGAGCAAGAGTATTCATTCTGCCAAAGGTGTCAGACAGACTGGCACCTGCTTGGTCGTAGTGCTTCCTTTTTGAAAAGGGGGGAAAAAAAGAAAAGGGCATCAGCTGCTGTGTGAAATCAATCTTCCAATCTGTTGTAGAACAGAATTTGCTTTGTAAGGAGGAAGAAAAGAAATCTCTTATAAAAGATGCATGCTTCATTTGTGTGTTTGCTCATCGGCTTCAGTGTCCATCTTTGCACTTTTCTTTCAACACTGCATCAGATACTTAATAGACTACAAAATGTTAGATGTAATTAGGACTTGCAGCTACCAGGGTACTAATGATGGAGTTATTGCTAAGTTAGTCATTCCTATTTTGAGGAGTGATTCCAGTTTGACGCTTCACTAATTATCTGCAGGAACTGCTTCTTGACAATTGCGGGTTCTTACTCATTTTGAGAGAATAATACTTGAGAGGTGGAAGATGTGTTTCTAGCTTGCTGGAACACAAGAAATCCTCTACAAGGTGTCCATTTCCATTTATTACTCCTACTAAGCTTGGTTGAAAAATATAGAATCTCCTTTATTGATAATATAAGGAATCTGAGGTAACAAAGCTAATCTATGCTCAGCACTTCTGAGCTAGTTTCTTAGTATGAGTAAATTGAAGTCCTCATAGGGTAGCTTGAGCTTCAGAACTCTGTCTGTATCCCAGAGTGTAGTCCCATTAATACAGCTGCTTAAAATAATTAGGTATCTCTTTTCCTGTCAGTTATGCTAGGGAACTTTTCAGTAGGATGAGACCCTCTTTCTTGTCTGTAATCTGCGGGGTTTAAGTCATATGAGACCTTAGCAGGGGAAAGTTGGGAGAATGGAGAAAGGCAGAGAGATTAGTACTTCCTAATTTTAGTAATGTATATTAGAAGCTTAGAGAAACTAATCTCCTAATATGATAAATAGAGAGCAGGACTCTGAAGTTAAGCTCATGCCCTGAAATGCTGAATATAAGATCCTAGCTCTCTTACAGGGAACTGGAATCCAGAGTCGGGTGCTTGGGGTAGATGGTTAGGGCCTCTCCCTTTAAAAAGGGTGAGTTATGGATTTGCTCAGGATTTTGTAAGAAAAAAGAAAAAAAAGAATAATGTTGAACTGGTGGTTCAACAAGGTAAAACTTACTATGCAGAGGTGGCTGTCATGGGATGATGCTCGTCTTTCTTTGCCCTATAGCACTACCCTGCTCCTGCTGCTGCAGATCCTAATTCCCTAAAGAACACTCCTGCAGGGCTTGGCTGATTTCAGGAAGAGGTGGACTTAGCTGTCCACAGACAAACAAAAAATCAATCCAAACCATGCAATGCCACATACAGCTATCATCAGAAGATACCTGAGTGAATTCTTATGTTTCCCATGGTGCTTTTGACGTCTCTGGATCAAATTATATTTAGCTTGGATTTGATCTTTGTTAGAATGCTGCTCCATGCAAGTAGATGGGAAAACTGATGTTAGTAGTATCATTTTCCTTGTAGCTGTGTATATGTAGTGAAATATAATATATCGAATACTAGCATCTAGAAGAATTTCATTTTCAATCTCAATATTTATAAAAATAAGGTATCTGGATCACTTGAGATCCTGTGCATGGTATTTGTTTATGGTTTTATTTAACTTCTTTCCTGTCATTTTTCCGTTTACCTATTCTTTTGCTTAAATAGGTAAGCTTGATTTTTCCTATTCATTTTTTGAATAGAAGAAATTCTATAGGGTTTGAAATTGCACATCTGTGCTGAACAGTTCTTTCAAAGGAGATCAAAACAAAAGTGCAAACATCTCATCCCTCTCCCACTTCTGCCCAGCTACCTTTAAGTTGTTCTTTTAAACGTGGCATCCACCTTGCAACCCTCAGTTCGCATTTTTCAAGCTGCTGTAAAATCTCCAGCCTTCCAATAATCTTTATATTAATTTCCTAATACTGAAAATAAGTAATTACTCGCATTTTTCAAAATGTGTTCCAAATTAAGAGACTAGACTGCATCTTCTTTTACTAATTATTTCAGGAGAGCTAATCTACAATGTGTGTGACCTTTACTGAATTTGGGCCCATCTGGCATTTTCAAATGGAATTGAGTATTGATCTCCACACTGTTAATTTATTGTTTAATTAAAAAATCATAGTGCAGTGATGTGGTTTGATTGCACATCCTTTTCTCCATCAACCAATTAATGTGGAAAGGCATCACAAAACTATCACTTTTTTTTTTTTTTTAATAATGGAGCTTCCCAGAAATGTAGGTCTCCTTTCATATACTATACTAATGGCTTGGAACACATTTTAGCATGAATGACCTGCAGGAAGTGCTGTAGAAAGTAAATTCTCAGTTTATATCACATTGGTATGACCAAGGTGCTATGCTTCCTGGACTTGATTGAATGTTTCTGGAACTTGACTGTGCATATTGGGTCACCAATACCTAGTATAAAATATAGAGAAATGGTTATTAAAGACCAGTCATCTTAGTCAATGGTGAATTTACTGTACTGCCCTTCCTTATTAAGGAGAAAAAACTTTATTTCTTGAATGAGGCAATACCATCAAACTTTGTAGTGTCAAGTTACATTCCTATGGATTAAAAAATGCTTGAATCAAGCTTGTAATGTTGCCAGACTACCTGCTTGTGGTTTGTGTATCTAAAATGTGCCTAGGAAAACCAGAATGTGGTGTGTATTCTACAGAAGACTTGTTCCCCAGCTGTGTTAAAAAGGCACCTCTTAAGTGAAGTCATTACTGCTCCTGACTTGCTTTTTTGAATTAATGTTTAAGCTGCAGACTTATTTATGTCTTCTGCCTCTTCAAGCCTTACTTAATGCTTCATCTAGAATCTCCTGTGAATGAACGCTTAAATCAAGAAATTCTGATAGGGCTACATTAGTCAAGGAATTTTCTTACAGTCCGATCTCTGGAATACATTAAAGTTGTTCTAATATATTATAGTTTAAGCTTCAGCACATCTGTGCATAAAATACCAAAAACAGGTACAAATTAGGTGTGTTCAAGTAGCAAATCTGATAAATGAACTCAAATTATATGTGAGCAAGGTTGAAGCATACATTTACTTCTAAACAGCTGTAGAAGCAATGCAGGACTGGAGTGGTGTCTCACACAGCAAAGCTGCACTTCAGCTGGATCAGTTCTAAGGTGTCTGATGCGAGGATTCCATACAAGATCAAATATAACTGTGAGGATTTCAAGACTGAAAATCTTGCATTGTGCACCAGTTAGCCAGGCTGTGTTTCTGTGGAGATCTTAAGCTGATTACATTATGATTTGCAAAGTATTGTTAGGAGTCATACGTGCTCCAAAAATCTCAGCCTCTCAGTTTAACAAGAAAGTAGATAAAATGTGTACATCCAGCTAGGCTTAAGGAAAGGGTGGAGGGATTTTTTTCTTCTCTTCTTTAAAATTTTGCATAAAAGAATCTATTTTTCCTATTTTACATTGATTTAACAGTTATGAAAGCAGTAATCCTTCTGTAACCTCTATTTCTTTTTCAATAGTCAGTTTTGAGGCAAAAAACCACAAATATTTAAAGTACATATATATCAAATCATCTCTAACCTAAGTGAAAAATTGCCGGTGATAGTTTGATATATTAGAAATAGATATATTTTTCTCTTATACTAAATACTTTTTGATAGAAATAATGTGATCACATCTAGCGCAAAGGCATCCTGAAATAAATCACAGTGGTGTTAAAATTAATTTGGCCTAAACTTTAAAGTAAAAATCATTATCAGATAATAACTTTGGCTTTGTTATTCAAGCCATCTTTGCTTTTCCAAGTCCTCTCCAAAATAAATAGCATGTCAAAACAACATTGGTGACAGATCGTCCTTCATGAAATGAAAGGACCAGGAGCTTCCAAATTATGGCAGTTTTGAAATGAAGAACAAGCTACATAATTCCAGGGAACATTATTAGAAAACCATATATCACTCTGGTGTAGAAATGGAACCGTAGTGTTCTTTGCAGATAAAGGTATGTGTAAACATTCACACAGTTTTTTTATTCAACCAATGAGAATCCAATAAAAGCAATTTTTCTTTGATCTTCTGAGAGAGAGCCTACAGTCTGGTGTCACATAATATTTTAACTGTAATTGGAAATAAAGAAGGAAATATCTGAAGTATTCCCTTTCAGTTGTATTACTCTTGAAGGTTCAAGTCTTAGAAAAGGTCAACAAATTATTACTTCCAACTTTGATAGCGTTCTTACTTCACAATACAGGTCCTTCAGTTATGCAGAACTGGGACAAAAGTACACATAGAAAGTATTAATAACCTGTTGCTAAACCTAAGTTGTGATCTTAAAGACCACTGAAATGTACAAATGGAGTTCTTTCTGCTGAATTCTCTGGGCCTTAGATCAGACCCTTGGTTTATTATCAATAGAAAGTTCTTAAAACTCTTTGTCAGACACGCTGTCAAAAGGAGGTTTTCCTTTAGTACATCATAAAGAATGAAAGGTTAGAAAGCTGCAGAACGACCAAGTAAAGTAGAAAAACAAATGCTTTCCTAGTAGGTCAGAAGAAGGTCACTTGTTTTACAGCTGGAAATAAGCCCTCAATTGAAAGTGACATTAAGACATTTACTACTCCAGTTCAAGAAAAGTAATAGCCATCAGTGTAAACTGTATTGTGAAGTGCTTTTGCTACACTTATGGCTAGCACATAAATTAAAAGGACAAGAGAAAACAGACAGCTAAGAAATGGTGATAAGAGTTGATTTTAAGAAAGACAAAAGACCAGGAGCAGCAGCAGTAGTGGAAATGCCTGGAAATGGCCAGGCAGCATGCACGGCTGGTTAATCAGGATATTTAGTGGATGCTGGGAAGAGACTGCAAATTTCTTGCTTCCTCCTGCATATGGAGAAAACAGTAGAAAAGAAACCTGTTGGGGAGAGTTCCTGGTTTCCTTCAGTTCCATTTTTTCCTCAGTACAAGTTGCTTGCTCCCAAGATAAAGTTAAATCTGTTTAGAGCAGGGTCCATTGGAATAATAGGTTCTAGGATCTGCCAAATGCAGTACCCTGACAGGGGCTGTGTGTCCCCCAGGTCCAGCCGGGAGTGACACTGAGCCAGTTTTCCTACCAGACATGCATGCAAACAATGCATATGCATGAGGGTGGCCACCCCTGATGGACACAAGCAGCACAGCTGATAAAGGTGAAAGCCTGTTAGTTGAAAATACATGCTTATGTCTGATACAGATCCCTTCAGTAGCTGGTCTTAGCTTATCCATCAGCTGGACCCTGGATACTCTGATCTCTCCGTTGTCCTGTCTAGAGACAGAAACATACACGAATGTGCAAGTGCAAGTCACTGGTCACTCTTAGATAACCTGTTTTCTTCAGTGTCCAGCCCAGACTTATGGCCAGTTCAGTTCTTGGATCTCAAGCCTCTCATCTCACCTGCCAACTTAATTAGCTTGATGCTTGCTAGTGAATGCACACACAACATGCACACCTACACAATTGCTATGTACTCTAGGCTTTCCACTTGATGGTATCTGAAGCATTCAAACCTATATGACCCAAAGTCTCATCTTCAGTCAATAAGTGCTCAGATTCATGTGATACTAAGTTTGTCTGCCTGTCATTATTCCTCTGCTCACTTTTGTGCATGGGCAAATTCAGCAACCCAAAAGAAGTGTCATTCAATTAACTTACCTCTTGATCTTTTCAAACTTTGTGTTCTGTTTTCAGTGATCCTGTCATGACATGAGCCTGGGGCTCCAGTCCTGCTTGTTTTACGCACAACATTTTATTATGTTAAGGTGGGCATCCAGGTAAATCTGTTCCTAAACCAGATTAGGATGTAGTTCTCTAGGTGGGTCTCTCCCAACCTGATTATTCTATGATTCAACACAGTTTCACAGCAGCTTTATGGTTGTATCAAGTACACAGATAGTACTGTAAATATTGCTTTATTTACTGTATGTGGACTTGAATTATGTAGATGACTTGCAGTATGCATTTATAAAGCATTAGAATCATAAAAACTCACTTTTCATAACCATATGACTATGATTAATTGTAACAATACAACTTATTCATTAAGCTTGGGAAGCGGCATAATTGGAACTAGCATTCTTAATTCACTTGAATGAATTTCGGCATTTATTCTGCAGCTATTTTAATGAAATGCTGAAATAATCTGCGTATCAATCTATTCATTACCAAATGAGATGAATGCAACAATCGTAAGTATTCATGGAAATATCTTCATTAGAAAAATCATGTAATTAACCTAGAGTGTTCTCTAAATGAAGCACCCAAAACGTTACATACTTTCTTTATAATTGCAATTTGAGAATATTAGTTTCTCATTCTCCCTGATTATATTTAAAGTAAAAATAGCATTCAGTGTGATTTAAGCTTTTGCGTAAAAGAGAATAAACTAATAGAAGAATGAACTTTAGGAAAATGCTGGCAAAGGGGGCATTAACCTTTCCTATTGTGTTCATTTTATTTGCTGTTAACAGTCATTATCAAAGACTGCACTTTAGTGGGAATTGTTCTGGTTGTGGGTCTTCTCTTTATACTGAAGTCTGTCTGTAGTTCTGCTCATGCTACCGTTTCTTGAAGGATTTATCAGCTTTAAGGATGCTTTATTGCCTTCTCCCACCCTCAAATACTTCAGCTAAAAGGTAAAAATTATCTCTGTTCTGAAATTAGCCAAGAAATGTCACATACTGAATCAAAGTGAACGTCAGCTATCTGCTTTTAAGAGCCTTCTTTTTAAGGAAGCATTTTTTCTTCTGTTTGAAAAATATGAATGGTTCACACTAAAATGGAGTTGCTACTTTATCTAAAGTAATGGAGTTTGCATAGCACATACGTGCCTCTCTTCCTTTTCAGTCAGTAATGATATGACAGAAAGGCCCTGCAGAGTTAATGGAGTGAAGCATTTTTGGTGCTTTAAGACTGAAACAATTCTTACAAGGTGGAATATAGACACAAACTGTTCATGGATTGTCTAGTAAAAAAAAAAAAAGAATTTTCCCAAAATATTTGTAGGGACCATAAAGCTCTTGCATCATGTTGTTTTTTCTCTTTCAAGCATGCTATATTTTTATTTATCGTGTCTACTTCCCTCCTCCTCTTTGCATTTTTCCTCTGGTACAGTGGGCTCCTTGGGGCTAAGGATTCTCACATGAGGTTTTGATAACATGATGCAACTTGATTCTGACTGAGTTTCATGTATATGAAAACACACGGAACAGCCAGGGACAGACTGTCTTTAGTTGCATTAAAGAGGCTCCTTTTGTCCTGGATTGTGATCAAGAAGAGTTTGGTAATGTTAAAGGCAGAACATTCTAAGCTTATTTTGAGGACAAGGTGATAACACTAAATGATGCCAACCAACCAACAAAAAACCCCCACCAAACACAACTGAAAAACAAAACCCAACAAGCTGCCTGAAGGGATTTTCATCAGCTACTGTGAGTAAGTGCAAACGTTCCAAGGATACCTGGTCTAACAGAGAAAAAAAGGTTGCGTGAGGGGTATATGAATTCTGTTTATTTTTACCTTGAGATGTGAGGAGAGAAGGAAATAGTATACTTTTAGATAGAGAAATGTGACAAGCACACTGTACAAAATCTGACAACTTCTAGGTAGTCTGACAGCTAATCAACAAAACAGAGGTTACTGTAAGCTTCATTGATCAAAGGCAGGTGTGGATTTGGCTAGCAAATTTTTTAGTAATGTAGTACCACTTTAGATCTCATTTTAAGATCTCTGAGTACTTTGCAAGTGATAATGTTCTGTCTTCCCCTCCCTTCCCTTAATATATTATTATTTAATAGACTTTTCAATTAGAGTATAAGTTAATGGTATGCTTGTCTCTAGAAATCTTCAGAATTTGTAAGAATTTTGTCTCCTTAAGAATACAATTTAAAGCATCAATCTCTGATTATGTAGAAGAGTGCCATGCACAGGGAGTTACAGAAGGAAAATTCTCATATCCTAGAGGGGGCTATGTAACAGGACTTCAAACAAATACTTTCTAGCTGTAATGAGTGCCTGAATAGTTCTACTGTCCCTGGTAGATGATTGTGATCTCTGTTTAAACAAAAGAGTTCTTCTTTTTGATCCATCTTTTTATCCTCATTTCAATGAAAGAGTCTTAGCTCATTAATTTAGAAGCTGCTCTCTAAGAGATTATTTGGACGCCATAGCTTAACATTATAACTTTAAGCAATGAGAATCCTCCTTTTCAAGGAAATTGACTGAAAGACGCTTCTTAAAATACATTTTATCATGAATCATTATCATCAACAGGTGAAATGTTAAATGTACAGCATTTTTATTTAATACAGCATGTTGTGTCTTTTAGTTTGGTTTCTTAAAGGAACAAGATTTATGAATTCACTCTCTTCCTTGTTCTTCTAATATATTTTTATCCTATTAGCTATTTTCAATGAAACTTGATAGACAGATGGTGGCATCAATGGTATTTTCTGTTAATACTTGTATGAAAACAGACAGTTGGGCAAGGAGAAGAAAAGCAAGTGGATGGCTTTATAGTGGAAAAGGTTGCAACATAAGTTCAGCCGCTATATCAGCCATCAGTGAATCTACACACATCAGTATAGATAACCTAGATTTATGAAGTCACACAAAGGAAAAAAATACTGTTGGTAACAACATAAAGAATGTTTTTATGCAGATAGAACAGATATATCTGCTCTTCCTATTACTTCTGTAGATTTCTACACTGTCTTACCAGAATAGTTATCTGCTCTTGCACTACACTTTAAGGTTATCCCTGAAGTAGTTCTTTTGCCACAGGTTGGTTATTTTTGCCTTTCTCTGAATCTGAAGATGTCCTTAGCACCCCTATCTGAAGTCAGGGGAATTATGCTTTTGATTTTGGTGGGAAGAGAGACATGATGTTAGTGAGAATGTAGAAGTCCAACCTCATCATGCAAGGCCTGTATGGAGCCCTAACCCTCCAAGGGAAATGTAGAAAGACAGCAAGAGGTGACTGAAGCACACATCCTATTCAGGTATAGCAGCCCCATAGGAAAATGGAAAAGATCTGGTAAGCAGGATTTAACCTTGAATTTTCTACCAGGCAGTTAAATCTAAGCCTTGTGAACTCAAAGCTGATCATCTTGCTACAAAGATTTAGTGGAAACTGCATCAGGTGAAGAATTCTTGAGAAAATTCCTGCTTAAAGATCTGGAAATCCTTTGTGATCCTTTTGTCTCAAACCGCAGAGTTCTTGAGCTTTTTTCACACTGAGAAATCCAGAAGTGATTCAGAAACTTAATTTAACCTGAAGAGGTGCAGGAAAAAAATAAGATTTTTAAAACTTCAGTTCAGTTTTTTGGAGTAGAACAGAGGTTTCCCAGAAAAACAGTCTCGGTCAGAGCGACCTCCTCATTTCCAGAGGCTGAAAATGCTATTGTACCCATACACAGGCAGAGATCACGCTGCCCCACATCCTCTTGGTAGAACAGACAGTGTTTTGTCACTGATTTGATTTTGCGAGATTTGTTATGTTTAACGTTTTTTTCTGCAATGGGGATTTTTGCAGGCTTTTTCTCACTTGCTTTGCCTACAACATTGTTGAGTTGAACTGCTGCTGGAGCAAGATTTTCAAGCAGCAAGAAGCTTTTTATTTTCAGGACTAGAGATGGAGCATTCCAAGTAGCCTTAATCCATACATAAAGGTTTTAGTATTTCTTTTATATGGCATTTTATGTTGTCAACTGCTGTAGTCAGAACAATTTCTGAGATTCAAGATCTATCTCATCATTGAGTTGAGATGAGTAACTTAAAAAAGCAAATCTTTATGGAAGACGTAGAGACCTGGAAGATAAAAAACCCAGGCATTTTATTAAATGATGCATTAATGAGGCTTTACCGTTTCTGTATAGCACCTGTTTATACTGATAGTTAGCACTAGATTTCATGGATGTAACTTTCCATATTGAGTCTATGTTGAATATATGACTTGCTCTTTCTCCTGTTACAGCCTGATTATTCTGGTGTAAATGCATCACTGCAGGTAGATTCTTTTTTATTGTAGAACAGCCATCTGTGTTTTTAAAAACTTGATGAGGCTTTGAAAAACCAAGCAGCATCAACCACTTACAATAGCCAATTTTGATAACTTTAGAATCAGAGCATTCAAAAATAATCTTCAGCAATAAGTGAAGCTAGATTGTATGGTGCAATAGGAAGCTTATGTGCTCGTTGTCTCTGTGTGTTCTCCTTAAGCACCTTTTCTCTCCACTTAGCAAATTTAGATATTAGATAAAAGATTTTTAAATGGTGCCCTAGGCTCCAGTTTGGTTTTAATTATTTACTGCCTCCTTGCACACAGTCTTGCCTACTTAAGTAATTGCACTAACAAATTACAGTATTAAAATGTCTGTCTAACAATTTGTAGGCACAGCCTGATATTTAGATGCTTAAAGTGCTTCCCTGAAATCCACAGTTTATTGTGCATGCAAAATTACACCTGAGAAGGAGAGTTTCTGAAAAATCGGGGTCATATATGTGAATATATCCATATATATGAATATATCCAGTGGTTGTAACTGGAGTAATTTACATAATTATAGAAAAGTACTATGCTGGAACCCATGGTAACTTCATCTGAATCTGTGATACCTGTCAAAGGGAATAAGATTCATTATAGCCTTTGCCTCTTTAAAAATATCCATGTAAGTGATACCTTGTCTTGATCTTGCCTCTTTCATGGGGGTATTAAATGTTCCTTGTAGACATTAATTTCACACTGGGCACTGCTATTGTGTGTCATTCTTATTACTTATATGAAACCCTTGAGAAACTAACTTAGCTGAGAGAAATAAGGTTATTTGCCCAGAGTGACGTATACAAGCAATGGCACAAACAAGTCAAAGAACAAAGATTTTTTATTATCATTATTATTTTACCTCAGTTATTTCCTTGTAAAAACAGGTCTTTATACAATGTCAGCATATACCATCTTCTGTATTCAGTACTGCAGAAAGGTGTGAACTAGATATAGGCAGCTCTGTGAAAGTCGAGTTATGGATGGAGTCATTCCACTAACTTTAGGTTGTACTCAGATAGGTGTCTTCTTTGAGCTCACGCTGTAGTCAAAAAGGAAGATGGGCAGGCTCAGAAAGTGATTATTCCCTGCTAAGAAAGTGTATGGTTTGCTCCATGATTTAGGCCCCTCTCTGAAGGAGAGCAGATGACTAGCATAGGCTTGACACCCAGCTCATGTGAGGGGAATGGATGAGTTGAATCTCATCCTAAGGAGACACTGAAGGTCTTCATACTCTTTGTGAAGTCAGTGGTGAAAAAGGGTTCCTGATAAGTTAATCAAGTCAGCATTTGAAGAAGAATTCGGTTCTACTGAGCTTTCAAATATTTCAGTCTCACATCCAGTTCAGACATCCCTTTTGAGAATATGGAGGTGCACACTGTAAGAAAAGCAGATATCTTGACAGTCTTCAAGAAGCGTTTGGACAACATCCTCAGATGGATGTTGTATGGTTCATGGTATGAATTGAGATGCTCTATGCAGGGACAGGAGTTGGCCTCGGTGATCTTTGTGCATCCTTTCCAGCTCTGGATGTTCTATGATTTTCTCTTTTATAAGCAAGTCAGACTATGAATGCAAGCTTACAAGCATGTAGGGACTAAAAGGTGGTACCGGAAGTCAATGGCTTGGATTAAAGTAGGAGGATATGTATGAGCTTTTCTTGTGAGAGAAGTATCTTTTGACAGGCCTGGGCCCTGTTTGACTGAGAAACAGCAGTTTACAGCTCCTCCTCTCTGTAAAGTCTGTTCCCTAATATCACTCTGTAAGGAGCATCCATCACTGCCTGCAGGGGCAGGGCTCAGGTTTGCTTCCAGAAGGCTCTGGTTTCGGGTTCAGCAGTGCGATGTTGAAGTATGCATTTGGAGGTAATTATCTGTAGCTAGATGTTGTGAGTAACTCAGCAAGATTGATAATACTCAGCAGAAAGAAAAAATAGTGTTCCTGTTGAGAAGGTATGGTTCTTCTATGAAAGAGGCCTTTGAGTCTACCTGTATTGTGACTGCCAATATGATACAAGGCTGAAATATAAATGTCTTCTCATCCACACTGAAAACAGTCCTGTTTTCAGGACNCTGTTTGGAAGACCTCAACAGCAGATATTTCCAGCAGGCTGAAAATGAGCAGCAATGTGGCTTGAAGTAATTAGAACTTGCATTTTTGGGGAAGGGGGGATAATTATAGCAGAAATTGTGGAGGGTTTTCTTTAAATAGAACTATCTAATTACAGATCTGCGAGCTAGTCAGAGGGAATAGTGTAGAAAAGAGGTGGTAAAAATCTTACAAGATCTGTTTTTCCATCCGATTTAGTATTCTTAACAGTGAGAGCTGATGTGTGAAAGCATTTGTATTGAGTTTATCACTAATGTTCGTGATGTTACATGAGATAATAGATGCAGAAGGATCTGAGCAAATTGAGTACTTGTGACTCCTATTCTGAATGAGACAAAATATTGCAGAAAAAGTAGAGAAAGTTCAGACATGTATACAAGAAAATTCACAGTAGATATGTGATGGTTCATAAGAAATGGTGCAGAACTGAGATGGAAGAAGTGAAAAATGAGAAGTATGGTTTTCAGCTTTCCATCAAGTTGTATGGCAGGCACGTTATATCTTTCCACTTAGTTAAGTACAAAAGGTGTAGTATTTGTCTGTCTCTTGCAGGTGAACCATGCCCATAAACAAATAAGCAGGGGGGAAGAAACTGAGGAGATGTTTCTGAATTTCAGCTAAAATATTGCTAATGAGGACTGTGTATGTTTACAGTCTTATATGGAAGCAAAGGTGATGGACAGGTGGTAGTGATGTGTGCCTCCTTTTTCCAGTAAGCTGCTTTTGTACTTCATAAAACTTCTCCGATAATTTCTGTCTGTAGAAATGGAGAAAATACCGGTTCAGTTCCAAATTATTATGCTAAGAATCTAACTTATATTGATAATATAAGCAATATATATATTATATTATATTATTATATATATATCAATAATATATATTGATAATATAAA
>WAAB01004481.1:10534-26599 GCA_013389865.1 Piaya cayana | reverse complement strand
AGGCTGCTATTCATTGACATTCTTGTTGGCAGCGTGTCATGGAAGCTCCATCTATGTTAAAAGTGAGATGTGTTAATACTAGACTTGTCAGATTTGTCTGGACTCAAATCCAGACAGTGCAGGCTTCAAAGGTATTATCAAGAAGATACCCTATGTCTCGGGCAGTTTGGACTTTTCAGAGTTTGCTTTTAATGTAATCTGTGTGCCTCTTAAATATTTTCTCTCTGGGTCTTATCTGGAGTCTGCTAAATGCAGCTAGTAGAGCAGTCACCCAGTCTAATTAGTCATTTTCTTAGCTGTGAATATCCACTTTTTCAAGTTGACAGTCATGTAGACTCTAGGGTGGTTCTTTGCCCATGGAGGTGTAATGGGGAGGTGTAATGGGGACCAAATATTTGGGTTGGAGTCAGCTGTAAGCATCTGGTTTGTGTTAGAACAAGTGGTGGCAGCTACACTTCAGTTTGCAAAGTAGGGCACTGTGCAAGGCTCTGGACCCCATGGCTTAAGTACTTCCCACAGCTTGCCAGAAACTGTCAGCAAAGACGTGAAAATGAAATTAATTGAAAAGTCTTGATAAAAACCTTGGGGGCTGGCACGTTCCCTTGCCTCCCTACAATAAGGAGTGTCTTTAACTTTTTAAATTGCTTCCATTTTTTTTCTTCTTGATGGTGACATTTTTCCCCCAAGTGACTACCATAGTAGTTAATTTATCATTTATCCTTTTCCAAGCCCATGTGACTTTGTTTTCCTTAATTTTATTTAATTGATTATAACTAATTGACTCTCAGTTTAGGGAGCAGAAGTTTCTGAGCCTGCTAGTCTGGTTTTAATTTATTTTTGGTGAAGTCTTTTTCTTCTAGCCCAGGACTTGGGTCCAAGTTTGTTTGGTTTTTTATTAAAAAAAGAAACCTCCCAAACCCCAACACCACAAAAGACCTCGAAGAAATAAAAAGANCTTTATTTTTCTACCTTTTGCTTCTGTTCAAAGATACCCAAATTCATGGCCTTTAAGAATGTCTCTTTGGGGAGCAGGGGAAACAGCTTATATTTCCAAATATGCCACTTCTGTTTCTACCTTATGTCTTGAAATTTTGTCAGCATGTTTTCTTTCTCTTCTGTGGCCTCCCTGCTATTGCTGTGTGGTGAGTTTCTGGGCAGAGACTGAATCCTGTGCCCATGTTAAGCTGCAAGCAGAATACCTTCTGACAAAACTCTGTCCAGCAAAATTCACAGTCAGTTTTAACAAGGCTTCTGGAACTGATAGGACTGTGAATTTAGCCACTGTGACAGCAATTTATAAGCTGTGAATAGAACACTGTGCTGATTATATTGATTTTGAAACCTACCACGAAGGCTGCTATTCATTGACATTCTTGTTGGCAGCGTGTCATGGAAGCTCCATCTATGTTAAAAGTGAGATGTGTTAATACTAGACTTGTCAGATTTGTCTGGACTCAAATCCAGACAGTGCAGGCTTCAAAGGTATTATCAAGAAGATACCCTATGTCTCGGGCAGTTTGGACTTTTCAGAGTTTGCTTTTAATGTAATCTGTGTGCCTCTTAAATATTTTCTCTCTGGGTCTTATCTGGAGTCTGCTAAATGCAGCTAGTAGAGCAGTCATCCAGTCTAATTAGTCATTTTCTTAGCTGTGAATATCCACTTTTTCAAGTTGACAGTCATGTAGACTCTAGGGTGGTTCTTTGCCCATGGAGGTGTAATGGGGAGGTGTAATGGGGACCAAATATTTGGGTTGGAGTCAGCTGTAAGCATCTGGTTTGTGTTAGAACAAGTGGTGGCAGCTACACTTCAGTTTGCAAAGTAGGGCACTGTGCAAGGCTCTGGACCCCATGGCTTAAGTACTTCCCACAGCTTGCCAGAAACTGTCAGCAAAGACGTGAAAATGAAATTAATTGAAAAGTCTTGATAAAAACCTTGGGGGCTGGCACGTTCCCTTGCCTCCCTACAATAAGGAGTGTCTTTAACTTTTTAAATTGCTTCCATTTTTTTTCTTCTTGATGGTGACATTTTTCCCCCAAGTGACTACCATAGTAGTTAATTTATCATTTATCCTTTTCCAAGCCCATGTGACTTTGTTTTCCTTAATTTTATTTAATTGATTATAACTAATTGACTCTCAGTTTAGGGAGTAGAAGTTTCTGAGCCTGCTAGTCTGGTTTTAATTTATTTTTGGTGAAGTCTTTTTCTTCTAGCCCAGGACTTGGGTCCAAGTTTGTTTGGTTTTTTATTAAAAAAAGAAACCTCCCAAACCCCAACACCACAAAAGACCTCGAAGAAATAAAAAGATGAGTTAGTAACTTTTTTTTTTTTTTATTAATAGAGAAACTCTGCTTTCAGCATCTCACTGGGTGGCCTGGTTCTAGCAAAAAAAGCATCCAGGGTTTCATTGCTTGCCCTGATAAGGCTGGCTGAAGTGATTGTCTGTTTGGAAACAAAGGGCTTAAAGAGGGTGGCAGTGAGGATTCAGCCAAATGCAAGAGATGTCCTTGGTGCTGCCACAGGTTCGGTCTCTAGCCTTGGAAGCCACTTGAAGTTTACCTTAATATCTATTAAGCCTTGTGTCTGCTTTTGATTTCACTATGCCTCAGATGCAACCACAACTAGATCTGCAAATAAAGCTTTTAGTGATATCTATCTACATAAACATATATTTACCTTCTGGGGTGTGCGTATGTTGTATTGAAATCTAGTAACGAAGCACAGTAACTTACTCCAATGCATCTCCTCCACAGTACAATAGTTATTTTGCCCTTTTAGAAGGGAAGAAAAACATTTCCTTGGCAGTAAAAATAATTCCATCTCAATCTCTGTCATGTGGACAATTATATTCACTTCCTTATGTAAAATACTTGGAGATCCTTGAGAGAAAATGTTGTTTGTTTGATAGGTGTATTAAAAAATGAGACACTGGCTAAATAATACTGATTTGTAAGGCTTCACAGTGTAGGTGTTTTTTGTCCTGGTTCCTTGAGAGTAACCCCTCCTCTTCTGTGCGTAGTAGTCAGAGATGCTCTGTGCACACCAGAGTCTGATTATCCCAGGAAAGATTGTGATGACTGAGGGAATTGCTAGACATGGTCTTTATTTCCACGCACACCCCCACCCCTCCACATAATTTCTGCCATATTTTGTGCTCTGAATTTTAAAGGAGGACTCTAAGTAGTAGTCCCTTGATCCTGAACAGATCTTGATCAAACTGCTGCAAAATTGTTTGGTTTTGCAATTTTGTGGTTTGTGCATATACACTTAGGAGTGAGGGATATTACTCAGTAGCAGAGAGCTACTTCCATTAATCTGTCTACCTCCTTATGCTTTCCTTTCTGCTGCTTGATAATTATTATACAGTCTTCTTCTGAATTAAGAAGAAAATGCGCAGGAATCCCTGCTATACCATGAAAGCCAAGGATATCTAAAAGAAACTTTTTTTTTTGTCCAGAAGTTGTGCTTTACCCAAGAGCACCATCTTCTGGATGTCAAGTCTCTCCATTTCTGGAAGGACTGCAGTTGAATTTAAATCTGCTTGAAGGCGAAGATTGCTATGGAGAAGTGGAAGATTGTATATCTGTGCCTGCTGGGGAACTCACTGTCATTTGCTGTTGAGCAAATGCAAAATCCCTCTCAGGACTTTTTTCACTTACCTTTGTAGGCACGGCAATCAGACCTGTTCACTAGTAGCAGAGCTGGGGAGGGTCTCCAGAATTCCTTGCATTTCTTGGCTTTGGGTACTTCTCTGCCTGTCCCTGGTACTCAATATATTCTTGCAGTGAGTTTCCTCTTCTCTGGCCGGTTATTTAGTTACTCTGACCTTAATTTCATTCTTCTGGGCTATTTTCTGACCATTAAAATCTTTATATTCTGACCAAATGGCAAGTCATAGAATCATAGAATAGTTTGGGTTGGAAGGGACCTTAAAGTCCCCCTGAATCACTGAATATCCAACGATGAAGTTGTCTTAAGGATCTCATTTTGGAACAATATGAGATTATATCACTGATTTGAGATGTGGGAGAGACTTGTGGATGGAATTGAAAACCTGCCTTTAAAAGGCTTGTTCTTTTGGCAATCATACTTATATACAATCTCTTTTGTGTCAAAACTCTCTTCCGCCTGTGTCACAGCAAAAACAGAGGGAAACATTATATGTGAAAGAGGGACAACAAACAGTCAGATTAAGATAAAATTTAAATTCATTTCAGTTTGTAGTTGCATTTTTTTACAGCCACTACTTTAATTTTTTTCCGTTGTTCCATGATAATCTGAAAGATAAAGTCACAACTGTAAAGATATTTGTCACAACAGCCCTACCACTTGGCTGGTGCCTTGGACAGAGAAGATACAGGTTTCTGTCACAAATATAGTTGCCATGTACTCTGGATAAAGAAAAAAAACCCTCGCTGCAATGAAATGTGCAAAATGGAGACAAAGCCCCTCTGACCTCATTTTGCACCATTTTGTTATTTTATGAGTCACTTGAACCAGAGGACATTTTAGTTACTAGGAGAAGCTTTGGAATTGCAAGGGTGGTTAAGCATGGAAGAGATTTCCTTGGGGGTGATGCAGTCTTTACCCTTAGAGGCTTTCAAGAACAGATTAGAGAAAAGTCTGTCAAGAATAGTTTGTGTAGCTGAGCCTGCCTTAGGCAGGAAGATAGACTGAATGACCTTTGAGGTTCTCTTCCAGCCCTATTTTGACGATTAATCCTCAGAGGGAGTGCATATACTCTCTGCTACATTTGATCTGAGCTAGGATGCAAGCACATTGGTTGTTAGTACTAAGCAAACACTGTTGCTGAACATCACTCATAAATTTTGCTTCATGTGTCTGTATTGCAGAATGGGAAGCTAGTTTTATTTGTCTGAGCGGAAGAGCCTTAAGGGTGAGGTAGCTGAACTCCCCAGGTTGCTCTCTGTCATAACTGGATGGTGTTAACCACTACTGGAGGCAGGAGAATCAGTCTTCCTCATACCCTGATTAATCATGGTAGATTTTGCTAAACTCTTTCAGCAATACACAACCTTGGTGCTTTGTTCAAAATGATGGTGGGCTTGTAGTCATGTCAGTAAAATCATTATTCACCCTGCGTTACCCTTCCCAGTGTGGATACTGCATGTTGTACTAGCAAGGCTAAATAAGACTGAGCTTTTCAGGGCATGTCTTCTTAGGTAAATCTAGAGAATTTAGCATGGCAGGCCCTCATGGCAGTATTTTTAAAGTCTTTGGGCACTATTACAAGCACATAATATCACACAGGAAGCGATAAAATGGAGAATTCCTCTTGGAAACACTTGGAGACCTCCATTGCTGCAGTTATCTCTCCCTATCACTTCTGACTGACACAGCTGCAGAGACAGAGTTACAAGTGATCTTATCACATGAATCTCATTAGAAAGCGCTCACTGAAGTATTTTCAAAGTGCCTTTTCAAAGCATACTGCTTTCTACCCTGCTTCCATTTCACTTTTACTAAAAATGCATCCACCAAAGCATCTGAATCAAGTCAAATGAGAATTTAATGCATCCATCCCTTTTTAGTAATTTCCCTTGATAAATCAATATTTGACTAGAATGAGTCTGGAACGATAGTGCTGAAGTTTAACACTGAAAACATTGTTTAACAGGAGTCACTTTGGATCTTGCTCACTGTAAATGAGATCATATATTCAAAAGGGATCTAAACGTCAAGGTTTATGAGATAGGATTTGTATTATGCTCTTGACAGGTTTTACTTATGCCTCAGTAAAGAAAGTTTCTTCCAGAATAAAGTTACACTAACTGGTACAACCAGTTTCTGGGTCTATTTTTAAGCTGCATAATGTACTACTCAATATCCTTTGATTATAGCAGAGATTCAGATTTTTTTTTTTTGAAGGATGTATCTGTGTGTGAATGTGCTGCAAGAGTTGCAAATCTATTATTTACATCAGATACAGGGCTTTTCTTCCATTGCTTTTCAAACCAATTTGGTCTGATCCATATGCAGTCCAGTAAGTGCATATGACACCATTTGGTAGCTCTATGTTGATCCTAGACCTGTGTGAAATCCATGAACAGAAGTTTTCAAGTGTAATGTTTTGTTTTATTTTAGTAAATAACCTTTAGAGACATTGTAGCTGCAGAGTAAATCTTTCTGAGAATGCTCCTGGCATGCCTCTGTTCAGTGCCTAGCAGCAGCTCCGTAGATCCATCCCCTACTCAAATAGAAACATAAATGTGTAAAAAATGAAGATAAGTCAAAGCTACAACATTTGGATCTGAAGGTGGAGCACCCACCAGTAGGAGTGTCTGGCCTTAAATAGTGGCATCTCAGCTAAAATGTATTCCAGTTTGAAGACACAGGAGTGACTGTCCAGTGGAGGTGGGCAGTGATAGAGAGGCTTTGGTGGGCACCTGGCAACAGAGTTGCTAGGAAAAAAAAGGCAAAACAAGGATTTTATTTGAAAGTTGGTTAGCCTGCAGGTCTAAGGAAGTGAAGTTGTTATAGCAAGTAGTTTTCTGTCTTTCATTGACAAGCTATTTCTTGAGGCAGAATTGCCAAGGACCATCAGTGAACTCGAATTCTTACATATATGCCATCTGTGATGGTGTAATGAGAGTCTGGAAACCTCTGGGGCAAGAGGATTGAACTACAGGAAGGCCAAGTGTAAATGAGGGGCTATTTGCACTGATTTTGTTCCATTTTGAGCAGAACTGAAGGGAGTCTGACCTGCCTTACTGCCGTGTGACCTTAGTGAGTCAGCAGAGCAGCTTCATTCTGTTGGCTGTCCAGACAAGACCTTTCATCAGTGCTAAATTTGCATTTCTTTACAAAATGTTCTCTTCATATTATTTTTGAATATGCAATTACATGGCAAGCATCCTTGTATGTCTCTTGATGAGGGTGTTTACAAGACCAGCATTTATGATGCTTTTAAACCAAAGATTATTTAGTCTTCTAATTTTAGACCTGTTTGTCTCTTCTATGTGAACCTGGTGTAACCAATTGTAAGCTGGCATCAGCTCCAGCATACAGAATTTAAAACAAATTGAGACTGATTTTAAATAATAAGGAAATATTCTTTTCCCCTGAATTGTATCTCATGCACACACATTCTTCACTGCAGAATTCCAATGACTATAAACACATCATAGATTAAAGCTCCTCTCAAGGTCCCAGCTTTCACTTGAAGGGTATTAAGTGGAGGAGATTCAAGGGGTTCTCATGGAATAAGGATTCCAATCAGCAGACTAATAAAATGGGCAAGTTTTTGTGTGACTGATACTGTGTGATAGTCTCATGGCTGCAATGAGTAACAAGGGTCAGTGGTCTGCAGACCTCAGACTTTGCCGCTGCCCTTAACAGAAATGGTTGGCAGCACTGAAGAATGGGGAGCTCTCTGGTCATAAATAAGAAATAACGAGGCTTTGCACTTCTGGGCTGTGACCGTTTCCAGTGTGTGCTGTGGTGAGGTGAACTTGCATGTGGAACCTGCAGTCAGGATTCTCCTAATCTATTTCTGTACCACCTGAGCTGCAGAAGCTGTAGGCATGGGGAGAGAGGTTAAAGACTCGATGCAGACTGTCAGACCTTTTCTCTGTGTTTGTCCTTTTACCAAAACAAATTTAGTGCTGGAGAGAGCTGTTAGCTTCAGTGCTGGACAAAAGGCTTCTCTAGCTACAGCTGCTATGGGAGGATCCTCTTCCTCTTGTTTTCTCACCAGATCTATCACTCAGATCTTTTTTTTTAATGAGGTTTCTTCTTCCAGAGAGATATCACAAAACACTGTTGGGCTGAACCTCTTCAAACCACATCATACATGAATAATTCAAGCCCATAAGCATTCATCCTCATCCCCACCGAGGTTGTTGCCCAACTGAACTTACTCCTAACGTTTTTTCCTCTCTTCTTGTTCTCTATTCCTCTTTATCTCACTCCTTGAAAAGACAACCATCCATACCCAATGCATCTTCCATTAAGTTCCACAGGGGATGCTGACTGCTGCTGTGGATAGCTTGTGTAACTGAATCACTAATAAGAAATAGCTTACTGCTGAACACTCTAGCTTCAAATTCTGCTTTAGGGTCAGAAGTGATTTCAGCAAGTGGGATTTCTTAGTGGTGTTGTTTATGCCTCTTGATTGTAAACCTCACAGCAAACGGTCAGCAGAGACCAACTCTGGGAGCTTCCACACAGAAATCGTTGGCTTCTATCAACTAACACAGAAATATTTCTGGTAAAGTCCTACTGCTTGTGTTATCTTTCCTCTGTTTTGGAGCACAAATGTGTAATGTTGTAATCTTGAGCAGAGAAGCTGTATAGTTTAATAGAGTCTGGTAATGGGAGACACATCTTTGTTTATGGGTAATTTCTGAAGAGATAATTGACAGATTATTGCTTTACTTTGCTGTCATTCATTTCATTCTTCATGTCTGTAGTGGAAAAAATTATGCTCAAGCCATTCACAAGTTTTCTGTGAGGAAATTTCCTTTGTGACCTGTGACACATCAATAGACGGTAATCTTTGGCTCAGGTTCTTGTCTTTACTATCTGCAGTGCACCTCGCTCCACAGAAGGCCTGTCTGCCCACATGTTGCTTTCTCTTACTTTTAGATTGCTTTCTCAGTAGGGGCATTCTCTTGAAACAAAACTCACATGCTTGTAAAGATAAAGTATGTAGAGGAATATTAAAAATCGTTCATGTGGGTCAGTTTAGCACAAGAAAGTAAAGGCCTCCCATCCCTCCAACACAAGACTAGCAGTAGAGAGAGCTCTTTTGACTTTGTCAGTGACCTGATGAGTGACTCTACCCAGCAAGGACACCAATTAGCAGTAGTTTAGCCCAATGGGATTAGCTAGAAGCTGTTAAATACACATCATGTATGCCTCTGAAAGGCCAGAACTGGCCTGTCCTTGCTGGATTGGGTATAAATGGGTATAAGAAAGGTGAACTCTTCTATATTCTATTACTTATCCCCTTGGGCCACACAGTCTTCCCCTGTAAAGCTGAACTTTAAATAGGGTAGTTATTAAAGCTCGTCCAGACTTGAGATTTAGCTCATATAAATTCTGACAGGAACAAATGACGCTAAATTGTGACCAAACCTTTCTTTCTCCTCATTCCCTTGCCCTTCCAAATCTGCTGTTCAAAGAGGGAATTGAATCAGAATAGCTCAGGAAGATAAACAGCTGCTTTAAAACAGAGTTTTCCACTTCTTTTCCTAGTATAAAAATTTACTGCAATGTGCTACACTACAGCTGAAAGCCACAACATTGTGACAGATACTTTTCTGTTTTAAAATTGGCTCTTAGGGCAGGTAACAAAAGGGCATGGAGCAGGTCAAGCTGCATGTGGATCTCAGTGAAGAATAAACATGGTGGAATTCAGTTTCCAGGGTAAAAGCTTTATTGGATAATACAAGAAAGTGTTAATGGTTTGGAGCCTGCTGCCACTGGTTTTTGGGACAAGAGGAGTAACCGACTAACACCCCAGGCATCTTAATTCTTCTTTTGTCAAGATACAGCAATATCCAGTCAGATTTCTCCTGGATAGGGCACAGGCAAAGTCTGCAGGAAGCCCATGGCTCTTTCGTTCCTCACAGCTGCCTGCTGCTCAAGGCAACTGCCTGCTTTGCCTCTACCTAGAGCTGGCCATGAACATACGCCGCTGCTAAAGACGGCCCACATAGCACATTTGTCAATTCAATTAAATTAGCTTAAAAAGATCTCTTATGTTAAATAGATGCAGCTTTCTTTCATATTCAAGGACTGCGTTTCAAGGACTGTGTGTACAGCATCTAGCCTGCCAGGGCTCTGATCTCATTGGGGATCCTGAAGCAGTATTGGGAGCTGACTAAAACCAGTTTTACTTGGGTTGAAACAACATGTCTTTTGACTTAAGATAATGGTACTCTGCAAAAGTCTGCTGTTAGCCGATGGTCCCTGTAAAAACACTCAGTGACGTAGCAGGGGAAAGAGGATAAAACCAAACTGTCTTCTGCCAAGTGATAAAACCTTTTGCATATGGTTATACTACTATCCTTTGCCCTTATAATGCCTTTCACAGAAGGATCTTGAGATATTTTCCAGACATTAGTTAATTAATCTCCATAACATCCCTGTGAATTAGGTGACTTATCTACTATTTTACAGATGGGTGAACTGAGGCGCGTAGAGGTTAAGTGTCTTTCCCGAAGTTAAACAGTGAATTAGAGGGAAATGCTAGAATTAAAATGAAGGGCCACAATTCTGTTTAACAGCTCTGTTCTCTCACCAACACTGTGGTTACCCCAGAAAGCTGCCTCCCTCTCTGCACCATGCCCTGTTTAAAAGGAAAGCGGCTAAGTTCAAATATTTCTTTGGATGTTTGCAAACCATTAGCTCATTAGTAAGTATTTTACTTGTAAGTTAAATACATGACATGGATTCTTGGGTATTAAGTGAAAGATATAAAAATAGTGGTTTCTTATTTGAAGCCAATTAAATCCTTATCATGAGGGAATAAAATTGAGTTTAAAAGACACCAACTGCATATGTATATTTTGCCAAAAAAGTACTAACACCTCATACTGAAATGTATATTTTTTGAATGGCTTCCAAATTTGGCAATATAGGCTTTCTTGTACCTTAAAGAAACCACTTTTCTGCAAATGTTTAGCAGATTTTTTTCAATCATACTTCTTTTTCATTAGAAAAATGAAACTGAACCACTGAATTATTTCATATTTAAGCAGACATTCTGGAAGTCTGAGAATTCATATTTACAACTTTTGACAACCTGGGTAAGGAAGATAGGTAGGTAGTGAATACCTGTCCCACATGGTATAGCCTATCCAAATCAATATATACAACTGGAAGAGCAGCAGTCTTGTAGAGCACTGCAGTTATAGTTGCCACCTGTTTTTTGGCAAGTACCATATTTACTGGCGTAAAGCCCATTCATCTCTGAAATGCTCCAGCTGCTGCTGATCTATTCTATTTTAATAAGGTGTTTAAAAATCTCCAGCTGTTTATGAAGAACCACCGCAAAGGAAATGATCTATTTGACAAGCAGAACGTGAGTATGGGCCTCACAAATACTCCATTGTGACTTTGGTGATTAATATTGACATGTTAAATTTGGCAGCTCTCACTGAAGCAATCTACTGCCAGATGGTGAAATGGAGGGAGGCTGGAAGGAAAGGCAGAGGGACTTTCTACCTGCTGCTGTCTATTCGATAGTCAGGGTGGCTGGCACAGCCAAGGAAGAGGAGGAAGCTGGAGGGTAGTACTGCAACGTGATGGGCTAGGTGGGATGCGTGTTGTGGTCCTGCATCCCATCTTTTGTCAATGACGAACCTACGATAGGTCATCAATTCTTCTCCCACAAGAGAAATGAGCATCCATGGCCTCATTCCAACCCACAACAAATTACCTTTGTTCTTCCAATTAATTTAGCCTTCTGCTTAGTGTGCAGCAAATGTACAATTAGCTCTATAAAGACAGAAATGTTATTTCAAAAAACTGTTTGAAATATCCCAAAGAGGCATTCCAGCAGGCTTTACCTAGTGTTCCTTTATCTCCATTCCCACTTTAATTACCTATAAGCCTCCTTGTTTAATACTATTTGGAGCTACTCTTTCCTTCCTGCTGGTATTAGAAAGTTGCTGATGTGGAAAAGACATGGAAAGTGTCATTACAAGACTCATGACAGAATTAGTTCATTTTGAAAAGTCACTATGTGAAATTAAAGTGGAAGTTTGCTCTTTTTTTTTTCATCTGAAACAACAAAACATTGATGGACGGGAATGAATTCCCAGCAGACATATGCTGATTTTGTCATACTTTCCTCTTTTTTGCTCTGGGAGATGGGAGTAGTGTTATGGGTGAAGCATCATCTCTCTTGACCACGTATTCTTCTATGAGAGTGGAACAGTAAAGGCATAAAAGTACAACATAAATTTGACCTTCACTGTAATCAGAAATTGTGCTTTGCCTGTGTTTGTCAAGATGGCGTTTGAAATTCAAGCGAATATAAGAGGAAATACTGCTGTTATTTTCATCCAAAAGTGAGATAACATTGTGGTTGTGGCTTTCACCTGTGGATTCCCTCCTTCACCATTCCTAGCATCATGCATCTTTAATATTCTAAACTATCACCTGAGCTTGGGGAGAGGAAGACATCAGTAAAGCACCCATCCATCCCATCTCCTTCATGGTGCCAGCCCTCAGAAACAAAAAGATTTATTGCTTTCACACCATTCTAATTCTGCCTCATTGCAGT
Source organism: Piaya cayana (assembly GCA_013389865.1). Classification (NCBI taxonomy): domain Eukaryota; kingdom Metazoa; phylum Chordata; class Aves; order Cuculiformes; family Coccyzidae; genus Piaya; species Piaya cayana. The sequence continues at coordinate 14,345 of WAAB01004481.1, read as the reverse complement.
GAGTTGTTTCTGATTTGTGCTGGGGAAGTAAGAGTAAGATTTTTGCAGAGGAACATAAAAATGGTGTAGATTCTTATTTTGCTTGGAAACAACTCTGAAATCTTCTGTATCTCTATTTGTAGGAGAAAGTAGGCCAGAAATTCTGCTTCCTATTTGATCCCAAACACAATCTCATTGCTAAGTTTCTGACCCATTTCATTTTTTAGTCACCAAATTTACAGTAAATAAAATACCATCTGATTGTTATACTCTCTTGTGCTCCATTTTGCAGCACCTTCCCATCCCTATTATATCTCTAAAATGCTATATGTGTGTGCCCCATATGGTTTCATCCATAGTCAATATGCAGACTATGTACAGGGTTGGAATACTTCTATCAACAGTGATTTAAGATGTGAGGTCGAGGATACTGTTTTGTCCAGTTTGAACACCATGACGAATTTGGTTGCAGTCTGAATCCATGCTACAACAAGAGGTCACGTTCACAAAGATGCTGCTCTTGAAATGTTTCTGTCTTTTACAATGAGGTCAGAGAATTACTTCTCTTACCAAAGAAAATAATTGAGAAAAGGGAAACACACCATAAAGGAGGGTGGCTGTGAAAAACTGAAGGACTGTACCCTCATTTGCTTAATCATGTAACTGGTAAATTGCCTTCCCTCAGCCTAAGCAAAATACCTTTGCCATCTTTCAAAATGTCTCTTTGGCCCTGCACAGCTTGGAATACAATTCACTGCTGGGTTGGGAAGTCACACTGAAATGACCAAGGAGTTTAGGATAGGAAATGAATAATGCCATTATGCCAAATTTCAACTTCACAGAAATTTTGGGAGGCAGATTGTCAATATCCAATCTACAACTGGATCATTGGGCTATCAAGCCTGGAGTCGAAAAGCACCCTGGATCTTGCCATCTGTTAAGGCACATCAGTGGCACTTACTGCCACGGTACCTGAGCATCTAATGACTACAAAAGGAGCAAGGATCTCAGCTGTACTTCTCATGCAGAACCCAATTCTTCCCCTAACGCTGCGCTGGAGCGTGTTTTCATAGCAGAGGGTACAGTGCCATCTACTGAAGCAGGCTGACAATGTGTTTATGCACTTTCCTCAAAAAAAGTGACGTGATCTTGTGTGTTTATTGATTTGTCCTAGTGCTCTCCGCTGACTATTCATTTAAAATAGCACTCTCTGCTCCCTCAGTTTGGTCTGAGTCCTCCTATATGTTCTGTCTAGAGCTGAATACACTAATGACAAATAATGGATGATAAGTTAGTGTCAGTAGTACAGAATAGTACACAAGCAATTTTGTAATTACATTATTCTAACCAATTTCCTGTGTGGTTTTGTGTCATTTTGAAAACTATTTGACAGGTTTGATAGAAAAAAGTCTAATCTCTATCCAAATCACATATATTTCTGTTAGCTTTTAGGCTCTTTTGCAGTTGTATAGCTCTTGAACTCTTAGCTGTTTGTGAACTGTTATTTTCTATGCTTTTACTCAAAAGCTTCCCAGTTATACTGACAAACATACACAGAACATGGCTGAGAGAGGAAGGGAATATGGGGTCTAGTTGGTGGGCCAGGATCCTACAGGAAATAGAGATTGATTCTTAACTCAAACAAACATTGAGGGGTTTTATAGCTAATGAATTAAATAGTACTCTCTTGGGTGTTTTTAAAGGCTGTACACACCTGTCACCTAAAGGGGAAAATGTATGAGATTTGCTCTTTTCATGCAACCTAGGAGGTTTGGTATCCCATGGGCTCTGGGTTTGACAGTTGTAAATGCTTTAGTGCTGCTTCATTCCTTCCCTTCAGGCAATAAATCTGTCCCCGCTTTTTGGAATAGGAAGAATCAAGGGATTGTTCTTGCTGTCATCAGAAGGCTCAGGCTCCTGTGTAGCAACTGCAGGCTGGCAGGTTGTTGAACTATCTTGCTAAGGGCTGTAGTGACAAGGAAGTTTGACTCTGAACTTTAACAAAATTCAAGAGCTAGGTAGAACCTGGCCCACGTGTCTGCTCGCTGATTTGATCTCTTCAGAAGCTAATCAGTTCCAACAACTGTACTTGAAAAGAGGCAAAATCAAAGCAATGGCTGAAGGAGAAAGTTTATGTATTTTCCATGCAAGCCAGATTACTGGGGCTCTTAAAAGCCTGGACTAATTTCACACTGAAACAAAACTTCAACAGTAATAAGCTCTTGCTTATTAGAAGTAAGTGAGATGGGCTGATGTTTAAATAGCAAGAAGTATTTGGGTGAATATTAGAGTATTTTTAGTCATAGTTACAAATATATTAATTAAATAAAAATTCTAGTGACATTTGTGCAATAATTATGAGAATTACAGTGTGTGTATTTAGTTTGTGATAAACTTAACCTGCAGGATCTCCTCCTACAGAAATACAAGAACCTTGTTTATCATCATAAATTTCACCTACTTGTCTTGTTTTTGGTCACTGTTTTTGGTCTTCCACCTTGACATGCATCAGCCAAAGCCCAAAGAATTACAGACTGAGCATCATCCTTCAGGCTGGTCAAAGAGGATGATTAAGTGGGAATGCTCCAGAATCATAAAACCTCACTGAAATTTCTGTCACTGAGCGTCTGCAAGGAAGAATTCAACTAAATCTGTCAGACTTCCTACCATAGTTATGCTTTGGATTAGAGACAGATGACTTCTTTAAGGTGCTTTCTAGGGTTTTTTTCTATGATTCTTAAGATAGAATCATAGAAAACAGAGCTAGAGAAACCTTGATATGGCATAATTGTGGTTAGCAGTTCCCATTTCCTGCTTAACAGGGAGAGTTTTCAAGTAGACTTGTCTTGTGTGGCACGTAGCCTTTCCCATCTTTAAAGCAAATTTCCAGTAATTGTGTGTTTATGCTACACTGTGAGTGTGTGTTCACCCGTCACCTTGGAGTTGGAGATACTGTTCGCGGTACCCTGAGGTGAAGCATATATCATCTGTGTCCTTGCAGTGAGGGTGTGTGCCCTCAACCCTTTCTCCTTCCGAGTGCTGAAATTCTCTGTTTATCTCCAAATAACTTTTTTTTCTACTCAGACCCAGTTAATGCATGCTAACCTTGGTGTAAACAGTTTTTCATAGATAAATTCCCTCGGGAAAACTTTCTGCTTGATTTTTTTTTTTTGTCGAGTTACTTAGCTGTAATCATGCAGAATTCTCTGGGTTTCTAGCCGTGTGCCTCCTGCAGAGGTGTTCTGCCTGCTAATGATAGGCACTCAAGCTGTTCATTCTGTTTAGGCAAGGGCACTTGAAGGACAGCTCTCAACTTTTACCATCCCTTTCTATCTTGTACAGGAGAAACTGCATAATTTCTGTGAAGTGTCCCAGTTCATTTGCTTAGTAAACCTTCCTCAGAAAATATATGGGTGTTGGTATCAAGAATATGCCACTCGTTTTTGTGCTTTTTAAGAAGTTGCTACAGGGAGGGATTGCCATCCTTTTCTGAGACAAGCTGTAAAACAGTAAGAAAAAGACTAACTGATAGCAAAAAGGAAAGCTTTCTGTCCTCAGAGTGAAGATTCATTACGCAAACACCATGCAGTTCAAGAGTAAGTTTGGAGTAAGCAGTGAAAATGACTGTTCACTTAGTTCTAGGCAAAGCTGTCTCCTTCAAATTATCTGCTCCTTTTTATAGGAATTGGGCTTATCTAGCGGTGTTTTTGAGGTGGCCCTGTTGCAGGCATAGAAACGGCTGCTACAGTCTTTGTTGTGCTGCTATGAAGCATTGCACTACACTTCTGCCTTCTCCAAGGCAGGTGACAGCCTTGTAGAATCATAGAATCAT
>WAAB01004481.1:0-10468 GCA_013389865.1 Piaya cayana | reverse complement strand
TCATAAGGTCTGTTCTCCAGCCCCTTCACCAGCCTTGTCTCTCTTCTCTGGACTCGCTCCAGAGCATCAACATCCTTCTTATGGTGAGGGGCCCAGAACTGCACACAGGATTCAAGGAGCAGTCTCACCAGTGCCAAGTACAGAGAGAGAATAACCTCCCTGGACCTGCTGGTCACACCATTTCTGATACAGAAAAAATCCCAGTTCCAGTGTAAGTCCCTATGCTATCTGAAACACTAACTGTCCTGGGGGTAACTGGCACTGAATTCCTATTCATTTGAAGTGGCAAAGATTTGCATCTACACCACTGGTTTTTTGAGGTATAGAAAGACATGCTGTACACTGGCCCCATCTCCCTGTGCCTTTCAAGCAATCTTCGGCAATATCCCTCTGTTCTTGGAGGAATTGGGAGAGAATGTGAACAGTTGCTCCTGTGACTCCTGCGAAGAGCACAAGTATATGTTATGTCCTTCTGCTAAGCAAGTCGTTAGTTTGAGATGCTTGGGAAACTATATTCCAATAGTGGACTATATTTATACACAATATGTCTTGAACAAGAAAAGGTAATGAATCACTTTACCATCTGTATGCATGCAATTAGTAAGGCATTAGTAATACAGGGGATGGTAGCCCTTGTGTTAATGTTGCCTGGTGGCTAAATTCCTATAAATAAGCCTCTCCTCAGATTTTACTCATTTCTCTGCCAATGCTTGGAATATAAAATAATTTATCCTGCAACAGTGGTTCCGTCTTCGCGTTTATCTAGCGTGCGGTTTCCTTTAGTAGTGAATGAACAGAACTCAGGGCCATGTTAGAGGCTTCAAAACAGGCAGTGTGCTTCAGTGATCCAAACCCCCTAATATCTTCTCACTGCAGGGTTATACACGGTGAAACAAAGTCAGTGCAAAGAATAGAGGAAAGTTTGCATGACCTGGAGGCACAGGAATTGCAAAGAGGAAAATGAGCAAATAGCCTCTGGCACCTTCAGGCTCATCTATCTGGATCCTAAGATTTCTGTCGTGTGGTAGATGGTGACTGCTTGCTCTCCCGACCCAGAGAGACTGACTGTCTGTGTAACAGTTCAACTTAAATAGATGTAGTTGATGCCTGATAATTTTAGCATTCATGGCAGGAGTGACTGCACCCATATACTCTCTGTAGAGCTCTGCCTTTACCTGTTACTGATGTTAAATAATCGTTCTTTCCAGGTATACAGCATAGGGTTCCAGTGGGGAAAACCTGCAGAAGAAGCCAGTGAGGTGAGTACATTTGGGTATTAAACATGGCTAAGAGAGATTCAAATTCTAATCATGACTTTTCCTGAAGTATTTGTTCTGCCCTATCAGCTAATACAGAGATGGTGCATGCATTAACATCCTGAAATTGAAATAGAGATCAAGGGTATAGGGTATAAATTGGTTTTAGAGCATAACATTAAATAATCAAACCATGCTGGAGCAGCCTCTCTGACAACATGACTTACGGTTTCAGTGCTGCTTTTTAAATGTGATTATGCATTTTAATTGTTTAACTTCAGTCTATGGGGTGGTTTCAAAAAATGTTTTAATATAACTTATGGCATGAAAAGCCTCCTGATTTTTAAATGCACCTCAGGTTTGATAAATTTATTCTTAATTTTGTGTGATGTGTAAACAGTAATTTTGTTCAGTGCTTTTGGGGATAGGGGTGTGAAGCAAGATTTCCTAAAACACTCTGGATCAGCAAGGTTACAAATGTGTAAAGATGGTAGAAATTTCCATTCAGTTTGTTGTTTTTTATCACTGGAAGAGCACAGAACCACTGTAAATTTGACAGTCTTTGGAAGAACAGAACACTTCTACTATTCTGAGCCTTAGAAGGAATAGCATTGGGATACGAAAGGCCTCCAAATAAAGATAAAAGGTGACTTGTTTGTCTTCCTCCACTCCTTTGGCCATTGCTCTAGTAGTTGTTGTCTCCATGCAGCAGAACCCTGTCCCCAGTTCCAGGTGGCCAAACCAATGCAGAACCAATTAAAAATCCCAGTGAATGTGCTTCAGCAGTGTCCATATTCCCCCTCCCATGAGCACAAGCAAGGAGCAGGTTAATCTGGTGCTCAATAATATGTGAAAACTGAGATTTAAATCTGCACTTCATTAGGTTTTGCTCCTTACTACTCAAAGAGCAGAAAATCATAATTTATATTGCAAATTGTCAGTATTTATAACCAAATCCTTGCTTAAAAACTAGAAAGATGTTACCAAAAAAAGGCAGGTGGTGTCATTCTGCTAAATATTGTTTACTGTTGCCTGTTGTTCAGAAGTGCTCAAAATGGAATTTAAAGGAGAGCTTTATTTTGCAAGCACCAGACCTTTCCTTCAAGGGCTTCAATTTCCTACATATTTTGCTAATGAGTAGTACTAATAATCTAATTTGTCAATCAACTTGGATCCCAAAGGGTATCTTCAGCAGGGAGGTGGGGGAAATGCCTTGATTCTTCCTGGGGTCTCTGTGAAGCAATTAAAACTTCATGGTCATATTCAGTTTCACAATTGCTCAGTGGTAAAATCTTAAACACCTGTTTTTATTTTTACTTTTATTTTTATTTAAAAGTGGTTATGACCTCAAAGAAAACCAATGTTAATGTGACAAACTTGTATAAAAATAAAATTAAGAACATTTAAAATGAGATTATCAAAGGTACCACCCCAGTAGTCTCCTCCACTGCCACCTGCAGTTCTCAGAGAGTTGAAGAGCTCTTGCTTCTAGATTCTGTACTGATTCTGAATATAATTTTTATTATAATGCTCAGTTAAAAATATGAGAATTTGGGCTACTCATGAAGAAGAGCACAATTCTGTACCTTCTCATACAACAGTGTAATACTGATAATTTCGAAAAAGGACTTGCAAACGATTTCCATAACAGTCAATCCTGCTCAAGGATCTATGGTTAATTGTCTTTTAAGACGCAACCAATTCTCATATGCGTGGTACACTTGTCAAATTTATTAAAACAACATGTATATTCAAAACCTTCTGACAAGAACCTGATTAAACTTTTTGCCTCACTTGTTGGAGATGCCAATGATGTCCCTTCTAATAAATGTCAGTTGTATTTGTCATTAATTTTAACATTTGCAGTTCCATTAATTGTTTAAGAAGAGTTGGTCTGAGTTATGTTTTGTGTTTCAGGAGGCCTGGCTTCACTGAGAAGAGTATAAGGTTTTTGGTTGTTTTAGTTCTCATTATATCCTATTAACATGCATTAAAGAACTCTTTCAGTAGTTTGATCTAGGTATTTTTTTAAAAGATAACAACATGACTGAGGTCCTGTACTTGTGTTCCTCAGCATGAATTTGGGCAAGAAAGCAGATGGATTGTTTTATCTTTGGTGACGAGTCATTTGCATTAAAAATTTACTACTCTGCAGAGACAGGAAGAAATTCACATACTGTTTCCTAAAAGATCTGGTGATGATGAGCCTTGAAGGGTCTTCTCTCTCGTACTTCCCGGGTGAAAAAAATCCTTGCAAAATCAATCTGTTTGCAAAGATCGATGATATTTGCACTTTGGAGCCTTAGGTACTAAACTATTGCACTGCTCTTCTTTTTTTTTTTATTGCCTTCTAGCTCTATAAAACACTTTTTAGAGTGAACACATTTTGAAGTGAGGATTTGGCTGAGGTTCAGCCTCTTATGGTCTTAACTGAATAGAGCACCTGTTGTACGATACAGAACTTCTGTTTTATAGCAATTGGCAAACTAAATCAATTGCTGTTATGCTAAGCAGCCTCTTGGGAAGCTAAGATGCTCCTTCATTACTGCTACTGGGATGTGTTGTATGTCAGAGCTCAGACTATGATGGACACTTCATCACACACAGTCTTTACTCATGGAGTCTTAAATGCCTAGAAACTAGCAGTCAGCCTCATGTCTTCAAGGTCGTCTCTTTTTCCTCTGTAGTATCAGTTGCTTTAATTTTCCCGAAGTATTTTGTCCTATTTTTGGCCCCCTGACTCGTCAGAATGCGTGTAAAACTAAACAGACTGTGTTGCTCCTAAGGAATGGACGTTTCTATGTAGGTGGATAGACAACAGCTGAATTTGGTGATTTTCTCCAATGTGGTGGTGCAGGTCAAAATGCAATAAGCTTCCCTAATATGTTTTAAATCCCCAGGCGGGGATCTGGTCTTCAAAACCAAACACATCTGCAACAGAAATAAGTGAAATATTTATTAGAGGTGCGTCGGAATCTGAAACTTTTACCTGTTGGGAAATTCATGTTCTCAGAGAAGGAGGAAAGGTGAATTACTTTGAGCCTCAACAACGGGCAATGTCAGCTGGCACAATAGCAGACAGGTCTTTGTCAGTAATCCACCTAGCCTGGGCTGATGATATTCCTGTGTACCATGAGATAACATTTGGACAAACATTTCTCCACTTGACACCTACATATAACAGGGTGCTACATTGCACCAAAATCTAGGATCCTTTTGCTGAAAACAAGCAGACTTTGCAGCACATGTGTTTTTTTTTTTCTGATCCCAGCCTCTAAAGGGAATTCAGGTGTTAAGGAGCAGATCTTTATTTTTGAAGTACACCTGCCCGGTTTGCTGTTTTGGGAGACAAGTAAGTGCTACATAGTCACACTCAAGTGGTTTTTTGCAGGTTGCTTAAGAAAGATTTAAATCTAAGCCCCTGCTGGACCGCTGATGTGCTGTGAAGCCTTAAGAAATTTCTCTCATCTCTTTTGCCTCCACTTTTCAGGTAGCTCCTTGCCTGTTTTTTTCCATTTTGTCTTAAAAATGATAGATTATTTTGCTGTATTTTCCGTATCTGTACAGGGTATGCACATAAGGGTGTTGAGCCTTCCACCCAGACTTGTCACACTAACACCAATGAGTCTGAGACTTGAGTGACACTTAAGTCCATCACTTCTCCAGCTGCTATTTGAAACAGCATTTAATCTCTTGAGCAAGGATTGTATACTCTACAGCTTTGGAAACTGAAGAATTTTTTTAATGTATATATTTAACTTCATGGGCCTCATAAAGAAAAGCATCAGTTCTATAGCAAAGTGCCATAAGAGAACACTTTCTCCTAACATATGTACATTTTTTCAGAGAGACAATACCTGTTTAACCATTCTTGCAGTGCTCATATGATGGAAATTCTCTATTCCCATGCTTTATTTTCCTAATGACCTAATTTCATTAACTCTACATAGAAGTCAGAAAAAAAAAATCTCAGGAAATATCAGGTCTTTTCAAAACACAGTAAGGCATAAAGCTCAGGAAGGGATTTGTGTATCCTATTAATTTTCTTAATTGCAAACAAAACCTTAATGTCTTGTGTAATAACCACATTTCAAAACAGCATGTAGCTCATTAAAGCCCTAACACCTGAACTTGTACATTAAAGGCAACCAAATAATTAACCTGAGAAGCGTTCCTTCTATTAGTGAGAGTGTGCCCACTAGAAGGCAGTATCTGCTAGAGTTATAGTCTTGAGGAAAAGTAAAAAGCTTGATTAAATAATTCCATGTGAATAGCTCCAGGAAAACTGCAGATAGATGTAAATTTAGAGAGAGGATGGACAGTGTCTCTGGCCTTTGTTACAGGTGTTTCACAGTAAAACCATATGGAATCAAAATAAATTTCTTTTTGAAGGCATGGTGTCAAATGCATTTCCAATACGAAGGAATTCATTTCATGAGCTTTCAGGTTTGGAAGGAGAACAAGTGAGCAGCTTCAGCACTCCCTCAGGGTTCAGAAGACAGGCAGGTTAGGTCTCCTACTGATTTCCACAGTAATTTCAGGCAAACCAATTCCCTGTGCCCGATTCCATATAAGGAAAAGAACCACCAGCACTTTATTGTTAGTGTTGAGATAGTAAGTCTAAAGGAGGCCATAAAACATGAATTTGCACAGATGTTCCCTCTCTCCACTGCCAACAATAGATTATGAGAATTTCGAGATAGAGTCCAAGTAATTTCTCATGGGCTCTGTCCCAAAGCAGGCAGCAGTGCAGGCAATGTTACATGCCAAGCATCTGAAAGACTTGGGTTCAACTCAAGGACTTCAAAACTAGCTCTTGCAGGCAGACTGTCATAGTTCAGTGTGTCTCTCTGGCCTATAACCAGCTTCATTTAGTGCGTGGACCAGATGGCATTAGTTGCAGCTATCTGAGTGCAGTCTTATTTACCATACATTGTCTTTAGGGCAGAGATTAAATGAAAAATCCTCTTAAGGAAGCTGTAATTCTAGATCACTTATCAGTGAGCCTAAGTGTTTCAAACATGGATTTATTATAACGCTGTTCCTCAGTACTGAGACAGTATCATTCCTGTTGTAAAGATAGGACACCAGAAGAGACAACACGGGAATTTCAATTTTTTTTTCCACTGCCCAGTGTAAAATGCACAGGCCACTCAGCCAATGTCATCTTCAACTTGTTTCTGGGTTCTCAGGTCTTAAGTCTAGTATTCAGAAACCAATACTACTATTAACGATTGGCTATGAAAACCATGGTTGAAGACTTGCACAGTGCCATTCAGATTTCCTGTCTCAGAAAAAAAACCAACCTGATTTTATTTGCTCCTCCTAACATAGATCTTTTGTGAAATAGCATCTCTCTAGTAGTTACCTGGAGACAGTTCTGAAGCAATGGCTTTCTCTTTGGTAACAACCGAAGAGTTAAGAGTGGAAGAGAAGCTGAGGCTAGTGAAAATTTGGAGTAGAAGTGGTGAAAGAGGAGCGCAGAGACAATAGAGATCTTGAGAAATTAAAAGGCAATGGGGGGTGCTATCTTATCCATCCTTACCCCTGTAAATGCAGGGCCCACAGACTCTACATGTTCTGTGTAATTCCATACCTCATGCTTGCTTATAAGAAGTAGCTTTGTGATCCCCCTTGCTTGCTGCTTGGGCTAGAGTGAGAAAGCAAGCAGGAAGCAGCAGAGTGCATTTTCCATCTCTATCTACTCCTCTTAGATGGCATCTATTATACCAGATAGCGCAAGGAAATGCAAGAATGGCTGTTTCTCCCACAGAAAGAAAGTGGCCAAAGGAGAATTTCTGGTTGTATAAACATCATACAAAATCATCTCCCACCTTAGTATGCTTTCCTATAAATGTGGGCTGTCTTGTCATTACCTGGGCAAAATCCAGATTTGACAGGGCTCAAATTGTGCTCACCTGTTTATTATCCAGAGCACACCTACAGACTATATCCTATAGGCAGCACGCTGAAGTCTTTGCACATCTTATAACTAAATACAATCTCACATACAGTGATACACTTACACTAGACTTGGCTTTAATATATGACCTGACTATTTGTTACCACATAATAGTTTATTGGATTTTTTTAAATGACATTACAAAGAGCCTAAGGCTGGTATTACAAGGTATATTGATACATTCCTGTGTTCACAAAATTCCCCATTGTGAGCTTTTATTACAATTTCCCCCCATTACTGAAAAGTGACCTGTCATATTGCCTTCATGATACATAGGTGCTAATACGGTGGCATCACAGAGCAGTCTTCAGTGCCTTTCGCGTGTAACTGCTGACTGCCACTACTGCTTTCTTAAATTTGTATCTCAGGCTGGAGGAGCACTACAGTGATTGTCAGTAATATCCAACATCGATCATTGTTCTTCACAAGTGACATCATACAGACTCTCTAAATACACTTTTCATTTTCAAAATATTCTTACTGTAATTCTTTAAAGTCCAGGCCCATTAACGTGGCTGACTGTAAATGCAAACACCTTTCTAAACAAGGATTTTGAAGAGCTCCAGCCAGTTGTTACCTGAAGAGCAGCAAGGCTTTACAATTCTAACTGGATTCTCTCTTTTTTTTTTCATTACTTAGTAAATCATTGCTTCATTAGCAAACTATTTAGCACCACAAGCCAGTGATTTAAATGGAAAGGCTGCAAACCACCAGTCCCACAATCCCATCCCTGTTCTGTCCAGTATCTTAATTTTACCATAATTCTTGTTCAAACGTGATGCTAGATGACACATGGTAAGTTTCAAAGTACAGTTTCATACTATTAAAAAACTTAAATCCCATAGTGAATTTTTTCATAGTTAATAGTTCCTTGCCTGTCTAAATAGAAGAGATTTGAATGGCAGTGGTTGCTCACTGTGTGCAAATGTCTCTAATGTTAAAACTCTACTTCTGGTTATGATCTAGGAACAAACAGGTAAGGTAATACCAGGAGCAGGAAAGGTAATTTTGATGTTCAGTGTCTGATGTTTCCAGAATCACTCGATTACATTTATGAGAAAACAACAAACAATCCTCAAGGAGTTGAGTGGCTAATGCTTATAGCTAAGATTAATATTAAGTTTCAATCTTGTGCTTCACTCCACAAAGTTCCATAGGACAAGTTAAGATTCCCACTTAATGGTTACCTATCAAAAATGAAACATCTAGAAAAAGTCTAAGAAAGGGAAAAGACTTCACGAAAAAATACACCCAGTAGTTGAGATCTGCAAGATCTGTGTTTTAATAACACAACTAATTGATCCTCGTAACAAGAATTCAAAAAGTGAAATTACAGTACACAAATCAAATTAGAAACTAACCTATCCCTAACTGTACAATATACATTAGGAATGCAAGCTCTGTAACAATATAAAAATGCTTTTACACACAGTAGTTGCAAAAAGCTGTTCTGTAATTCCAAGGATTTGTAGGGAAAAAGTCTTCCAGGATTCATCTTCAGTTGTTGGCAACCTGTTGGGGAAAAATAACAACGTTACTAAGAATTTAAAGAATTAAGCTCATCAGAAATGTTCATTTGTGGAGTTCAGGCTAAGGTAACTGGCACTAGGGGCAATGCAGCCCATAATAATTTGTATTTGCGTCGAAGTATCAAAAAATAGGTACCTTAACAAGCAAGACATGTTCCTGTTTCAAACACATGGCTGTTACAGTGCTGCACTGTACAATAGATGTGACCTCAGAATTTCAAGCTTAAGAGAAGCTGAGATGTGTCTTAGCCACTTTAAAAGTTAATCTAACATGATTTATTAATTACAAATAACTTTATGTACTAGCTGCCTTCTATGGATTACAAAAATCAAGCTCTATGCAAACTGAAATGTTATAATTAAGCATCACCACCCCCATTCCCGTTCTTGGTATAACAGTTCTGGCATTATTTTATTGCTCCCATCTTCTAAAACACCTTTAGCGATTGCTGTAAATGCTGTTTGTGGTGCTACTTGATCACCTGAATTTGTTTACACGCTTTTGTACTGGATTTTGACCTGCTGCTTGCCAAGTAGATAAACATCTTTCTTCAATGTTTGTTTTGTAATGTAGGGGAAGGTTATTAATTAAGAAACTACACTAAAAGAACATGTAATAAGAAATTTACCCTCCAGTAAGACATTTGTTTTTCCAGGGAGCACTGCCCTAGGATACGCCTTGCCTCATGTCTGACTGTTGTCTTACACTGCTCGAGGCAGGATCTGCTCCCCTGCAGTCATGTGTGTTGTCAGGTACTCTCAGCAAGCTCCTAACTTACACAGGAGGAACTTATAATGGATCCACAGTAACTCACTCGCTAGCCCCACGCACAGCTGCAAGTCCACAGCCTTTGGCAGCTTAATGTGAGCTGGAGCGTGCAGGATGCAGCGCAAGATGGAAGAGCAGCACCACTCATGCTGGCTTTCCAGCTATGGAAACTGGAGGTGGGTTTGGTAACATGCATGAGATTATGGTCCTTTCCAGAACACTCATGTAATGAGAGAAGGGAAGAGAAGAGCTTGCTCAGCTATTAGTTTCCCCACCCCCCACACACACCCTTTTTTTCCTTCCTGTGATGTGAGGACAGTCATTATTTCAGACCTTAAGAGCACTGCAGTGAGTAACAGAGGATGAATACATCCACTGCACTTACTCAAAACTAACCAGACATGGAAAAAATAGTTCTCCCAGTACTGGTAAAGAAAACATCCTGGCTGAAGAGGCTAGTAAAGTCTGCTAAGGATTCCTTCTTAAAAGTTTCTTAGAATCACAGAATCATTAAGGTTGGAAAAGACCTCTATGATCACTCAGTCCAACCATACAGAGCTGCTCTGAATTAATTTCAGACTACCTCACAAATCAAAGGAAAAAGCCCACCTACTTTAGAGTCAGCAATTTCAAAAGACCTGGGGATTATTTCAGGACTAGTAAGCAACTGTCTCACTTTAACTCTTGTTAGCAGCAGGGGTCTTGTTCTCGCCTTCCAATTCTTCCACTCCTGCTTGTGTCATGAGATCTGCTATGTTCTTCTCCAAGTCATCTATGCGACAACTCATGTCATCGAGTTCAGTGGAGTTAAGGATGATAACTGCAGTTTAGTAGTGGCTGGGTTGATTTTCAGGATTCTTTATTTTTATTGCTGCCTTGAGTTTTTTATTACATCTCTGCTCAAACACTTATAGTCACTTTAAATTTATCTTCTAAATCCCACTGATAAATA
>WAAB01004480.1:0-11633 GCA_013389865.1 Piaya cayana | reverse complement strand
GGGGTGCAAATGGCCCCCGACTCACCACGGCGCCGAGCCCGGTCCGTGCGGGAGGCGGCCCCGCCGCCCGCCCCGCTCCTGCCGCAGCCGCCGCGAGACCGCGCCCCGCGCGCCCGGATCTCGCGAGAGCGCGCCCAACGCTGTCCAGGGTCCTGCAGCCGCGGGGCGGGGGAGGGGAGATTCACGTGGGGCAGAGAAGACCTTCTATGGGGCAAGGAAGACCCTCTGTGGGGCAAGGGGACGGTGAAGTCCACATGGATCAGAGGAGACCCTCTGTGGGGTGAGGGAGACCCTCTATGGGGTGACGGGACACTGAGATCCACATGGATCAGAGGAGACCTTCTATGGGGCAAAGGAGACCCTCTGTGGGGCAAGGGGACTGTGAGATCCACATGGATCAGAAGAGACCCTCTGTGGGGCAAGGAAGACCCTCTGTGGGGCAAGGGGACTGTGAGATCCACATGGATCAGAAGAGACCCTCTGTGAGGCAGAGGAGACACTCTGTGGGGTGTGGGTATGGTGAGATCCATGTGGATCAGAATCAACCCTCTGTGGGGTGTGGGTATTGTGAGCTCTACATGGATCACAGGAGATCCTCTCTGGGTCAGAAGAGACACTCTGTGGGGCTGGAGAAATAGTGTTAGAAATCACAGAATGGTTTGGGTTGGAAGGGATCCTAAAGGCCATCCAGTTCCAACAGTGGAACACCTCCCAGACACTTCCAACTGGATCCAGTGGTTCCAAGCCCCATCCAGCCTTGCCTTGAACACCTCCAGGGATGGGGCAGACACCACTGATCTGGACAGCCTGGGCCAGGGCCTCCCCACCCACAAAGGAAAACATTTATTCCCAAGATCTCATCTCAGTCTCCCCTGTTTCAGCTTTAAACCCTTCCCCCTCATCCTATCCCTGCACTCCCTGTTCAAGAGCCCCTCTTCAGCTTTCCTGGAGCCCCTTTCAGTACTGGAAGGTGATCTAAGGTCTCCCAGGAGCCTTTTCTTCTCCAGACTGGACACTATGTTGATTACTTTTGCCGGCAATGCTGAGGTTGGGAGGCAAAGAGCAGGGACAGGGTATGGATTGACTCACAGATGGGCTAGGACAGGATTAAAAGCTCTTGAAGGGGACATAAATCCCAAGTCAGCCTTGGGACTCCAAGGAAGATGAGGAGGGCTCCAGGGTCAGCACCTCTCACCCCCTGTGTCATCAGAAGGAGCCCTGTGTGGAGCAAAATTATCCCCAGGAGCACATGCTGCTGAGGAACAGCCCCAGAGATGTTAGAATGTTTGTAGGAGATACCAAGAGTCTGCATCTCTGGCATCAGGACCTTGGTAGTAAATCAACAAGGTAAATGAGGTGCAAAATACCTTCTTCTTACCCCCCTTGGTAATAGGAGGATGGGGCTGGACTCAGTTCAGTGGTGCCCAGTGACAGGACGAGGGGCAATGGGCACAAACGGGAGCATGGGAAGTTCCACCTGAACAGGAGAACCAGCAGGGTGAGCGGGGCTCTCCTTCCCCTCTGCTCTGCCCCAGGGAGGCCCTGTCTGAAGCCCTGTGGCCACTTTTGGGCTCCCCAGCTGAAGAAAGACAAGCAATGACTGGGGAGAGACCAGCGGAGGGCACAGAGATGATGATGAGACTGGAGCATCTTAGGCTGAGAGACCTGGAGAGGGGAAGCCTGAGAAAACATCCCATCGATGCTCATCAGGATCTAAAGGGCCACAGCAGGAGGATGGGTCAGATAAACCTGGGGCTGATGCCACAGCTCCTGCTGTCCCAGAGGAGCTGGTTCTCATTTCAGGCGATGCCTGAGCCTGGAGAAAGACACCCCTGTGCTGCAGCTTGGGCAGCTTGGGCATTCATGGGGTGGTGATGGTTTGGTTTATAAGGCAGTGACCAAGCTGGTGAGAGGGCTGGAGAACAGGCCTGATGAGGAGCGGCAGAGAGAGCTGGGGGTGTTTAGCCTGGAGGAGGCTGAAGGGAGACTTCATTGCTCTCTAGAACTACCTGAAAGGAGGTTGTGGAGAGGAGGGAGCTGGGCTCTTCTCCCAAGTGACAGGAGACAGGACAAGAGGGAATGGCCTCAAGCTCCACCAGGGGAGGTTCAGGCTGGACATTAGGAAAAGAAAGTTCACAGAAAGGGTCCCTGAGCACCGGCAGAGGCTGCCCAGAGAGATGGCTGAGTCCCCTTCCCTGGTGGTGTTTAAGGGATGGGTGGACAAGGTGCTGAGGGGCATGTGGCAGGCTAAGTGAGGAAAAAAAGGGTCTGTCTGCTCCTGACCGCCTCTGAAGCAAAACAAGGTCACGTCTGGTGTGTGACCTCTGCAACTATCAGCAAAGTGAAAGGGAGCAGCCTCTGGCTGCTCTGGCCGGGGTTATGTTCTGGTGGAGAAGCAGCTCACAGAGTGCTCTGGCTTCACAGGTAGCGTTCCTCTTCAGTGGGTAACAGTATAAATGGCAGAAAGTAGGAGTTTCTTTCTAGAAGGTTCATCTCTGGAAAAATTATTCATGTTGTTGCACTGTCTGCACAGATGAGTCCTGTGGATTTGAGAGGGGTTGAACACGGGGAACAGAGCAGTTGTGCTGTGACAGTGTGTCTGGTGAGGAAGTACCTGAGTGCTCTGGTCCTCTGGCTTGCTTGGCTCTTGGACAAGTTCCTTTATGTTACAGAAGCAGGGATCCCGTAAAACTTTTCTTAATGGCTGGTTGTACAGCACTGTTTTTGTCTTGCAGTTCCCCATCTCTCTTAAATAATCCTGCTCTGACAAAGGCTCTGGGAACACTTTGGAATTGTGATGTGAAGCAGAATACGTACTGTGCCACAAAACCAATGGCATTTAGTCATCTGTATTCATCCAGTGCTTGTCCAGGCTGAGGATGGTCCTGTGTGGAGTTTTTGGTCCAGGGAGGACATGATTTGCTGGCTGTGAACAATCCAGGCTATGTAATGAAAGCTTTAGAATAGCTAACCTTGAACCGACCTTGTATGGGTGGTACAGAGAGAAAAAAAAAAGGCGCTAAGGAGGGAGCTGAGCTACATCAAACCAATTAAAAGCAACCTTCAGTATTTGGACAACTTGCTTTAACCAATGAAGTTGTATCCCATCGTGCATGGACAGCCTTAAGGTGTATAAATAAGCGGGTCAGCACCTCTTGTCCCCTGTGTCATCAGAAGGAGCCCTGTGTGGAGCACTTGGACATCCTGCCTTAGTCGTCTGTTCTTGGCATCCATCTGCAAGTGTCAGCTCACTGTCTTGCATTATTAGGCATGGAGGGTCAGCAAGGGCAACGTCCCACCAAGGGAAGGTGGAAAGAGCAGGGTAGGGAAGCAACAAGACTTCTTACAGAGCAAGACCTGGTGGCCAAACACCCTTGGATGATGAACAGCATCCCTCTGTGGGGAAGGAAGCCCAGTGGAAATGGGGAAAATACCTGTTCCACAGATGGCAAAACAGAGGGAAGCAGAAAAACACGCGGGCCATGCATGACCCCATATCTGAGAGCCCAGCTGTCTGCTCCAAACTCCTTCTGGGTCTTGGCCCTTAGCTGCCAATTGCTCTAGAGATGCACCCCAGCACATCCATCTCCATCTTGTGTCATGGCACTAGAGCCAGGGGCAAGAGCGCAGCTAGGGGAGAAGGGGAGGTGGCTGTGGATTCCTGGTCACTCCCCCGTGAGACCTTTCTGGGGTGCTCTGAGACTGGGAGTGCTGCTCTGCCTGTGGGCAGCCATGTATCCCAGGATCCAAGGCTGGCCACAAGCCCCAGCCCTGCTCCCTGGGGAGGATCTCTTGGCACACAGCCCCAGCTTCACCACAGATTGGCTACAAGATCCCTCCCTTGGGAAGGAGAGTCCAGACCAACCCACGAGTTCTCACGAAGCAGACGGGTTCAAATACAAGCCAGCAAGGCAATCAGCAAGTCAGATCCACAGGACTAAAAGCCTCTGGGCTAAGTTTAAATAGAGCAGGAGGTGGTTCGGGGTCCCAGGTGGGGCTGGCTAGGGCTGATAGGGTTGGTTAATGCCCCTATCATGTCTCCATGCTCCTGAGGCTTGGGGTTTGCAAAAGGAGTCCTACAAAAGGAGTTTTCCCTCTTCCTTTACCACCTCCCACTCAAAGTGAGGATTGTCCTGAGCCCTGGTGGTTTCTGCTTATACATGTACACAGGGTTTGCCTTGCTAGCAGGGAGCTGGTGCCACCTTGGGATGCTCCACAGTTCCTCTGACATCTCTGAAGCCTGGAGCTTCATCCTCTGGGGGCTGATCCTGGGAAGCAGCAGCTCTCAGACCCTGGTTAGGGGCAGGGGATCCCTGCAGCACCCTGGGGTCCATCAGCACCGCCCTGGGGCTGTATCCAGCTTGGACATCAGCCTGACGCCGAGTGCAACGCGATGAGCGTCTGAGACCTGAGCCTCCCCGATGTGACGCAGAGATGGCACCCAGACTTTCCTTGTATCAGATACTTCGATTTTCCGACCCCCTCCTATGCAAGGCCACCTCAGGTGAAAGAAAATATAGAGAGAGCAGGTGGAGGACAGGGGCTCAGGTTACTGCTCCTCTCCAGCTGCCCTGCTCTCTGCTCGGAATATGTTTCTGGGGTTTTTCCCCCTTTTGAGGCTCGGCTGGGACTGCGTTGGCTCTGTCTCCCTGCCATTCCCTGCAGCCCAGTCCATCCCCACCACCCCTCCTCTCTCCAATCCTTTGCCAAAGGGCCCTTCCAAACTCCCACCTCCTGCAGGCTTGGGGTCAGCAGGGACAGGGACCCTTCTGGGATGGGGCCCCCAGCCCTGCGGGGTGGGTTCAGCCCGTAGAACTGGGATACGGAATGCTTGGAGATAAACTAATGGTGTAAGAGAGGAGGAAACCAGTCCCAGCATGACCAGTGGATGCTCGGGGCAGGCAGACAGATGATCTGCAGGGTTTATGGTCAGACCGGATCACCTTAGAGGTCTTTTCCAACCTTAACGTTCTATGATTTTATAATTGCTTTATTCATACTTTTTCCTCCATTTCTACCTTTGCTGCCTGCCTCTTCTCCATTGGAAAGGACTCCCCATCTCCTTTCCCAGTGTTTTTTTCCCCAGCCTCCTCCCCACCCCGGCTTGGGCTGTCTGTGCCTTTGTGTCCCTCCATCCCAGCTCTCCTCCCTCTCCCACCCTTCTGTTCCCTGCGGCTGAGCTCTTTTCAGCTATTCCTTCACTCGCAATAACCGCTCCACTCTGTTGTCCTCCAACAAATAAGCTGACGGGCTAATGAATGGCTTCAGATGGTAATTAGCAACGGAATTGCTAATAATGAATGCCATTTACATTTTAAGCACTGCAGAGGAAAAGCAGGACCCTGCCATTAGTGCTCCCCCCTGCAGCCTTTGCTTTGGGGGGAGCCTTGGGAGGGATGCGGGGAAAGGCTCTGCTGTGATTGCACCTTTCCTGCCTCCATTTCAGAGGCTGTGAGGAGCAGAGTTTGTTAAGCAGCAGCTTGGGGGGCGGAGGGAGAAGCTCTGCCGCTTCCCATATAGAAGGGGTGGGAAAGGGTTTTGGCATCCCGATGATCTGATGGGTCTCTTCCAACCTGGTGATTCTATGATTCTGTTTTCACAGAAAGGGTCACTGAGCACTGGCAGAGGCTGCCCAGGGAGGGGGTGGAGTCACCTTCCCTGGAGGTGTTTAAGGGACGGGTGGATGAGGAGCTGAGGGACAGGGTTTAGTGTTTGATAGAAATGGTTGGACTCGATGATCCAACCTGGTAATTCTATGATTCTATTTTGGAGGCAGCAGCTTCCCTGAGAGGCATAATCCATTCCTGCCTGCCCAAAGACAGAGCCAAGTGCCTTCTGCAAGGATGTCACAAAGTGTCATTGAGCAGAAAGGGGGGGAAACGTTGTTTTGTCACACAGGAGCAAAGGATTCATGGTAGAAGCACAGCAACCAGGCTGGCTCGCTGCTGCAGAGGGTTGCTTAAAGCCTCAGTTCACCACGGGTGATGGGGGAGAGCCTGGGAGCATCATGTGCTCAGTTTCCCTCCGTGCCAAAGGGGCCTTGTGGGGTGTCAGCTCCATCAGGAGAAGATGCTCTCCATCCCTTTGGGTTTTTCAGTGCAGCACAGTACTGCTCACAGGCATGTGGGTGAGACACCATAATCATTGTCCCGTCACCCACTGGACCCCAGCCTGGTGGTTGGGTCAGGGGGGCCCCATCCCTGCTCCCCATTTTTGGGGCAGCAGCACCCCCAGAGAGCTGCTTTGAGGACCACATGGATGCGCCCTGGCCAGGAGGGTCCGGCTACATCCTGCCTTAACCTCTGCCGGCATCTGATCGATTCATTAATTTATGTATTTTTTCAAGCCCTGCTCTGAGTGAAAACAATCCAGGGGCCTCCAGAGGCCGATAAGATTTGACTGCAAGTCAATACTCAGCACGTCTTTCCACTGTGCAATGATCCTGCAGCCAGTGGGGCGGGAGGCTGGGGCAGGCAGGGGACAGGTAGGTGACAGGGCAGGCAGAGGGCCAGCCTGAGGCAGAGACATCTCCTCTGCCCGGAGAAGAGATTGGGGCAGCACCATGCAGAGATCTCCTGGGATGGGTTACGTGATGGTGACCCCACAGTAAGCAGCTCCATCTTAGGAACAAGGAGATGAGCAAGGAAAAGGGTCTCAGAGAGGAAGGGATGGGGGAGGAGGGGAGAGAAATCACCCGTGAAAACTGGCTCTGCCATGACATCTGCTCCTGGGGGCTTTTGGGACAGAGAGGTTTTCCTGCGGGCAGAGCCAGGGCTGAGGCTGCGGGATATCAAGGACAGCAGAGCCCTGGCACGCTCAGCCCCACAGCACGACCGCGATGCCATCTGCCAGGATTTCTCCTGCCCGCGGGTCCCAGTGGCTTCTCCGATGGCTGATGAAAGTTGTCCTCAGACTGCTGGCTTTCCCAAAGAATCTCCCGCATCGCTCGGCACAGCGTGGCCAGTACTCCTCATCTCTGGAGATTCTGCTGGGAAGAGAGCACAGGCAGGGGAAAGGAGATAGGGAGGCAGCGAAGCAGGCAGGCCGGCTGCCCTCGTTAGCAGCTGTGTCCTTGAGCCGTGCAAGAAGGGGACCAGGTTCTCTTTAAGGGGGCAGGACTCTGGGAGCATCATGAAGCCAAGAGTGAGCTTCTCCCTCTGCTTTCCAGCTTCCCTTCCCAGCTGGGGACCAGGGCTCCCTGTCCTCCCCTTCGCCTTCCCTGGGTGCTGGGCAGGGATGAAGGCAGGAGCTGAGTGCTGGGACGGGAGGTTGAGCAAATGGGGGAGGAGGAGGAGGAGAGGAGGGAGAGGGGGAGGATCTGCTAATTACACAGAACAGCTCTGGGGGCTGAAGTCCAGAATGAAGCAAAGAGCAGCAGAAGCGAGTGCTGCAGTGGGAGCGGAGGAGCCCAAGCATCACCAAGAGCCGGAGCCAGCTATCCTCCCCGCTGGGAGCAACTTGGGGCACCCAGGGATCCTGCAGCCCTCTCCCCACCACGGAACAGCCTCCAGCACAGCCACCGAGCCCACTGCCACAGCCAGCCCTGGGCAAGAAGAGGGGAAAGGGACGGTGGTCTTGGAGACAAAGCGTTCAACTCAACCCTTCAGCAGAGTCAGCCCTGCCATGATCCTGGGGGGCTAGGAGCCAGAGCAGATCCCTTGGGAAGGGGTGAAGGATGGCTGCCAGTGGAGGGGGAGCAAAGCCCGTTACCCGGTCCAGGATGGAGAACTTCCGAAAGGTGAGGACCTCGGAAGAGGAGAGCCCTTTGCCCTTCCCTGACCTGCCCCCAGATGTGGTGGAGATGAAAGTGAAGGAGGGCAGCAAGATTAGGAACCTGATGAACTTTGCCATGGCCCAGATGGAGCTGAAGGGCAGCCGGCAGATCGTCTTCAGTGGCTGCGGCAGGGCAGTCACCAAGACCATCACCTGCGTGGAAATCATGAAGCGAAAGCTGGGAGGGCTTCACCAGATCACCAAGGTGCGCTACAAAACCTTGGTGGAGGTCTGGGAGAACCAGGACCCACTGCCTGACAGTCCAGCTCAGAACCTGACCGTCCACAAGAACGTCCCCTCCATCTGCATCCTCCTCTCCCGAGATCCCCTGGACCCCAACCAGATGGGCTACCAGCCCCCAGAGCTCCAGCCTGGGCTCAGCCAGGCAGAAGGCACATCCAGCTCCTCCACGAAGGGGCTGAAGCGGCCAATGCCAGCTTCCCACGAGGAGCTGTTGCCCAAGAAGTTGCAGGTACAGGTGCCTGACAGCCCGAGGGGCTCAGGGATCATGGACAGCCAGCTGGGTTGCCACCACTGACCCCACCTCCCCATGCTGGGTATATAGGCAGGAATGTGCCCACTAGGTAGGCAGGGGATGCATGCTGGAGAAATTCTGGGTGTTTTAGCTGCTTTGCTGTGGGTAAAGGCAGTGCTGTGCTCACCTCAGGGTCACCTGTGGGCTTCAGGCTGCCCCTGACATGCTGCTGCTGCTCCAGTTGGCCCCCATACATGAGGACTTGCTCCTCAGGGTACCACATCCATGGATTTAGGGAGAGGGGGAAAGGGTTAACTGTACCAGCCCTATGAGATGTGCAGGGGGAAGCTGCTGCAATGCCACCACCACCACGGAGCCCGAGCCCTTGCTGCCTATCTCCTGGCCCACCATCGCTTTCCAACCACCACATCTTGGCCATCGGGAAAGACGTTTTTTTCCCCAAGCCTGCTGGAGCAACACCTTCATTAACAAAACGACCACAATTATGCCCAGCAGGGAGCTGTCGGGTTTATTAATGCCGGGCTCAGCAACCCACAGTGCCGTGATTCATCCCGAATAAAACAAACAAGCAGCGGGTCGCTACCTCCCCACACTGTGGAGCCCAGCGCTGCCTGCCTACCGGACAGCCGAAGGAACTAAAACATCCCTCCTCCTCCTCCTTCCCGCTTCGGATGTTCAGGTCTTTGCGCTCTCTCCTGGAGGCATTTGTAGGTTTTGGAACAGTGGGAGCATTAGGTGGGTTCTTATTGTGGCTGAATGCAGTGTCCGGTGCAGGATGGGGAGGTTTAGGGGTTCTAGGTTGCCATCCTAGTAAAGCCCTTTGGAGTAAATCCCTGTTTCTTCCAGGGGCTAAAGGGAAATGAATGGAAAATAAAAGCTTTTCAGAAATAGTTGATGTCTATGGGAAAAGGGGGGGGGGGGGGGTCATTTTGGCTACAGACCACAGCGCAGTGAGGGTGGGACTGTTCTGCTGCTAAGCCAGGACAAGCAGATCCCAGCCAAACCCCATCCCAAAGGAGTGATAGGATTGGGGCCAGTTGCTCCTACATGCCCTTTCACCCACCAGCACAGCAGAGCCTGACAAAGCCCCCGTGCCAGCGTCCCAGTCGGCACAGGAGGTACCGGGATGGGTTATGGGAGGCCAAGCAAACCCAGATCCACCTGTATCTCCTCAACCCAGCCTATGTAGCCCCCAGGGTATGGCTGGATTAATTAAATCAGTATTAACGGGTGTACCCTTCCCAAAAGCCAAAAAGGGAAGGATGCTCTGGCTGCAGCCGTGTTATCTCCCTGCCTTGGTCTTAATCTCCAGGGACAGCGAGCAACCCCTCTTTTGTCAAGGGCTTGCTTGGTGGGGAACGGGATGAGGGGAGCGAGGAGGAGGAAGCAGGGGGCTGTTTTGTTTCACCATGACCTTGTTATCTCCCTCAGCTGGCAGCTGCTCCTCTAGCCCAGAGGCTTGTGCTTATCTGCCCTGCTCAGATCGACTCACTCCACTTATCTCTACTTGAATATTAATTTCCAATTGTTGTATTTTTAAATCATTATTTTTGGTGGGTTTGGGGCTGGGAAAAGCTTTGGGCTCCGTACCAGCCAATGACCACTCTTCCCAGCCTCCTCTCTCCTGTGCAGATATTGTTCAGGTTCTACCTCCATCCTGCATACAAAGTGTGGGGGGGGGCCACTGTGTGTGGACTCCTACCCCAAATGTACTAAAAATCATTGTAAGGAATAAAACCCTCCATAAAAGCTCCAGCTGGAGCCTAAAAACTGGCACAGCTGCAAACCAAGGGCCCTTCACCTCCCCAGCGCTGCCCCATTGCTGCCACCTCACATTGCTCCCAGCAAGGAGAGAGAAAGAACAAACACTCATCCTCCTCATTATTTTGTTAATGTGCAAAATGATTTTTAATTGATTTGATATGCAGGCAATCCCCAGTCTTGGAGGCAAGAGGATCCTGGGGATTTTGCACTCCTCACTTTGTTGGCTGTGGACCAAGGATTTCCTGCATGAGAAAATGGTTAAAAACGATGACTGTAACCCAAAATATGAAGTATTAAAAATAGCCGGACGGCACCTGGCTCCACAGGATCCTCATGTTGAGCAAAATTATCTCCAGGACCACATGCTGCTGAGGGACAGCCCCAGGGACTGGTGAAGAGCAATATTTGGGGTTGCTTTGGGAGCCCAGTGGTGCCCTTGCTTACAAGGAGAGGCTGAGACACCTGGGTCTGTTCAGCCTGGAGAGAAGGTTGATCATCAATGCTGATCAATATCTAAAGGATGGGGGGCAAGAGGATGGGGCTGGACTCTACAGTAGTGCCCAGCAACAGGAAAAGGGCCAATGGGATTGTTACCTGAAATCAATAAAAAAGAAACTCCCCAAACAAGGTATTTTGCTTAGAGAGGAGAAAATGGTTTTATTCTGTGCGTGGTGATGAGTGGAAGATCTTCCACAAAACTAGCACACCTACAGAAGACCCCAAAAAACCTACTGATACAAACCCAATGGTCCAAATGGCATGAGGTTTAACAAGACCAAAGGCTGGGTCCTGCACTTGGGGCACAACAACCCCAAGCAGAGCTACAGACTAGGAGAAGTCTGACTGGTAAGCTGCCAGGAGGAGAGGGACCTGGGAGTGTTGGTAAATATCTGACTGAACGTGAACCAGCAGTGGCCCACGTGGCCAAGAAGGCCNCTGGGCTCTTCTCCCAAGTGACAGGGGACAGGACAAGAGGGAATGGCCTCAAGCTCCACCAGGGGAGGTTCAGGCTCGATGTAAGGAAAAAATTCTTCAAAGGCAGGATCATTAGGCACTGGAATATGCTGCCCAGGGAGGAGGTTGACTCGCCTTCCCTGGAGGTGTTTAATGTGTGGGTGGATGAGGCACTGAGGGACATGGTTTAGAGATTCGTGGGAATGGTTGGACTCAATGATCCAGTGGGTCGTTCCAACCTGGTGAAATCCCACCTAGCTAATACAATCATTACACCTATCTAATACAGATATTTGTTAGGTTACACTTTTCTTCTTTAACAAAAAATTGCTTATTTCATAGAATCATTTCCTTTCCACATGGAATCACAGAATGGTTTGAGTTGGAAGGGACCTTAAAGATCGTCTAATTCCAACCCCTCTTGCCATGGGCAGGGTCACGTCCCACTAGATCGGGCTGCTCAAGGGCTCCCATGCTTAGTTCGGATAAGGATGTCCTTCAGGCAATCCTTAAACTATCACAAATTCTCCCTCTGATATCTCTTTCCTTGTTTCATCAAACGTTTTCAACCCCAATTCAATTAACTACTGAGTTCATCACTTTCTTAAGACCAAGCGTCTATGCCCCTGAGCAGAGGCCAGGATGT
>WAAB01004479.1:0-12457 GCA_013389865.1 Piaya cayana | reverse complement strand
CTCCCTCCCTCCCTCCCTTCCTTGCTTGTTTCCGCCCTCCCTTCCTCCCTCCCTCCCTCGCCATTAAGATGTGCTCTTTTAACTTCTATTCTACAATTAAAAAAAAAATAGAGCCTAATTTTTTTTCAGGTTGGGGGGGAGGAAGAAGAGCAAAGAAGATATTAATAATAAGAAGGGGAAAGTATTAATCACATTATTCCAGGAAATCAGACCATAGATCTTAATAGTTTCAAAGATCACTTAATCATTCTGTTCCCTCCCCGCTGAAGGGAATCAGATTACTAACCGCTTTGCTGCACCCTAGGGCTGTGCAGCTTTTTGTCAGTCTCTTTATGGTGAACCTCTTTGTCATAATATTGATTTTTAACAAAAATATCCTTTCTGCCTTGCTTAACTTTGATATGCCACAGAGCCTTGTAACTATAGCTATCTTTAGATCATTGTCTAATCTTAGGATTCGAAATCGAGTTACTATGTCTAATCAGCGTCTTACCAAAGCCACGCAAGAGTTCATTAAGCAAGCCAGCTGACTGCAGATTTGCCTCCTGAGGGCTCCTCTCAAACCCCCAAATTACCAGCAGCATTTTGAAGGAAACTAGTCATGACAGGCTCTCCCATTCTCCTCCCCGTCCACCAGCTCTGCTCTCTGACTGTCTGGCATCGTCCAAAGAATATAAGGTGCTCTCTTAGGAGCACACTACGTCCTCTGCAAGGGGCAGTTCACCTCTGTCTTGGCCTGGAGGATGAGGAGAAGGCGTCCTCTCAAGGGAAAAACCTGAACCCCTATGGAAGATGGAAAGGATGTTGGAACAGAAACTCCACCAGCACTGGTTTGCAGAGCTCTCCAAGAGCAGAGTGACATAATTGCCTCTGTGGAGGCCTGGCAAAAGGAGACAATGATGGTGCCGACGTTCTGCCCCAAAAGCAGGTCAAGCACTAAGGCGAGATCTTGATTGAAGTCACTGTGCCAGCTGGGACATGAGAAGCATTTTCAGGACAGCCCTCTGTGCTATGACTTTTTATTAATCCCCGACATCCTCCCTGTCCTTTTCTTGCACACACACAATCTGCCATCAGGGACCACTAACCTGGGTTGTGCTGAGCACGACGGTCACCTTCCTTCATCTGCTGGTGGGCCATAAGTGCACACGCTCGCGAAGAGTTTTGCTACGTGAGATCCTTGCCTTTCACAGGTTGGAGCTTTTCAGGTGGCGTGTGCCCAGGGATGGCTACGAGCCCCTGATCCAGAGAGAGGCATTTCAGTAACACCCAAACCTGGCTGCCCTCAGGCATTCGTGTCTGCTCGGTGACTGCTGCTTTGCCCATGACAAATGCTTCTGGCTCAGGTTCAACCTTGGGTTTTTTCCCCTGAGGACCTCCTAGGGCAATGCTGCACCCGTGATTTGCAGCCAGCAGTGGCCCAGGTGGCCAAGAAGGCCAATGGCATCTTGGCTTGCATCAGAAACAGCATCACCAGCAGGTCCAGGGAGGTTATTCCTCCTCTGTACTCAGCACTGGTGAGACCGCTCCTCAAATCCTGTGTTCAGTTGTGGGCGCCTCAGCACAAGAAGCATGTTGAGGCTCTGGAGCGAGTCCAGAGAAGAGCAATGAAGCTGAGGAAGGGACTGGAGAACAGGTCTGATGAGGAGCGGCTGAGAGAGCTGGGGGTGTTTATCCTGGAGAAGAGGAGGCTGAGGGGAGACCTCATTGCTCTCTCGAACTCCCTGAAAGGAGGTTGTGGAGAGGAAGGAGCTGGGCTCTTCTCCCAAGGGACAGGGGACAGGTTGAGAGGGAATGGCCTCAAGTTCCACCAGGGGAGGTTCAGGCTGGACATGAGGAAAAAATTTTTCCCAGAAAGGGTCACTGGGCACTGTCAGAGGCTGCCCAGGGAGGGGGTTGAGCCACCTTCCCTGGAGGTGTTTAAGGCACGGGTGGGCGAGTAGCTGAGGGACATGGTTTAGTGTTTGATGGGAATGGTTGGACTCGATGATCCGGTGGGTCTCTTCCAACCTGGTGATTCTGTGTGAAACTGTGTGCAGAGCTGATGTTCTGCAGCACATGAGGTCTAGGACACACACACACATGCATGCACACGCTTCTCTCCCATCTATGCTGATGGAGCATTTGCCTTTCGCACGCAAGTTGCTAAAGAGCAGAACGTGGCACAATGTTCCATCATCCTGGTTTTATGGAGGCAATTATGTCAATTCCCCACTGCGTCATTACCATCCTAAGCTTTGTTTTGGCATTCTTTTTTCAAGGGACATCTAATTAGGAGACACAAACTTGTAGACCAGACAGAGGTGTCGCATTCGTTCATCAATTTGTAAACATTTTTGATTGGACCATGTAGTGCTTTTTGAAATGCTGGTAATTAAATCCAGATGATAAACACTCCAGCCGTTCAGAACAATGAAGCAAAATGTTAATTAAACAATCCGTGTTGTCCTTGTAGAAAAAAAAAGTAGTTCAGGTCATGGCAATTAATTATGTTTTATTCTGTTCCCCGAGCAGTTTTTATGGCTGCGATCTGTGAATATTAAAAATAATCTGGTGATGAGAGACCAGATGGCTAAGGAGGTTGAAAACGGCCTGTGTTGCTTTTCGCTTGAGGATTATGTGCTTCATTCAGTCGTCGTTGCTTTTGACGGCTGTTGAATTGTCTAAATGAAATGAGTTTGTGAACCACAAAATCACCCCCAGCTAGGCCATAATTTTCACCAGCGAGGAAAAATTTCATATAAGACTGGGAAGGATGTAAAGTAGTTTATAGCTGGTTACATTTCACTATAATAAATTATTCTAGGCACAATTGTATTTAGTGATTATTATATTTATTTATATTTTAGGGATATAGTACCTTTGGAATAATAATTTTATCCCTAGCTTTTGTGATTATCTCCAAATTATTCACAATTATCTCAGATTACTAATTCTAGTTATTTCTAATTATTCCTAATTATTTTCAGAATAATAACACTTCATCTTGGTTTCTAAGTCACAGAATCACAGAACCACAGAATCACAGATAGAAAATCTTCACTGACTTCTGTGAATTTTGAATCAAGCCTTTAGAAAGCAGAATGATTCACATGGTTTATTTAAAATATGGATGCTTCCATGTTTCTTAATGCATGAAAACATACCAAAGCCTTTTCTGTTACAGGAGTTAGATGTATTTGTGGAGGAATTACAGTGTTTGTGGTCTTCCCCTCTTCTGGGAGCTTCAGTTTCTAGTGCGGAGTCCAGAGTACTTCATAGGGAAAATGTGGTTTTAAGAGATAGACTAGGAAACGGAAGAATTAATTCCCAGGCTGGGTTTTGTAAAAGAGGGAATGGGTCAGTGCAGCACAACTATGTTTCCAAGCTTAACCCCTTCATTACAGAAGAGAATGAGGCAGTCCTGATCCCCATTTTACCCCCTTGTTGCTCTCCTAGCTTTGTAAGCATCCTCGCGACTGAGACACTTTGTGTTTTACCACAAGTTTCTGGAAGGCTCCTTTGCGTTGAAAATTGTTTTTAATGCTCCTTCCATCTTTTTTTTTTTTTTCATTAAGCTTAAAGCTAATATCCTGAACTTAGGAGGAACCTGAGGTTCCTGCTTCTGTACTCCCTCTACGATAACTCATGCTGGAAGAAGAAAGGGGACTAAAGTATTCCAAAGCAATTCCTTGCCAACAGTGAGGAACACTCTTCCAGAGGTTCTTTGCTGCACAGTTGTCTGCACTAACGAGCGGTCTGTACTTTATCTAAAATGATACTGGGGTAGGTCCTTCCTCTGCCATTGCAGCATCCCTTTTCAAAGAGCTCTGCAATGAAAAGACTTTAAGAATCATCACTCTTCCTCGTACCTTCTGACCTGAATTATTCTATAATCGTATGAAATGCGTTTAAAATTGTGATGATGGCATGTGCGTGTTTCAGGGATGCTTGAAGAGGCTTGTTGCTCACTCTGAGGGGTCCTGTCGTGCTTGAAGACATGCGTTCCCCCCCAGTAACGGTATCTAAGCTTCACATTCATGACTTCTTTGTTAGAAGAAGCAAAAATACATTGATATGCTCCCCAGGGTTGAGATGAGCAGATCTGAAGTGCACTGGATGCTGGTTCGTTGCTACCTCCAAGCCAACGTCCTGAAGAAATTTAGCTTAAAGCTGGACGTAAAACAAAACATATTTTCTGGACCTGTGTGTTTTCTCTGAGAAGCCAATGGTAAATCCTTCATAGTAAATACTTTGTGAAAAAGTCAAAGCCTGGTAACAGCAAATATCTAAATCATTCTTCTACTTTCACGTGAGTAATTCCAACAGGCAGCGTATACAATAGTAACAGGATTTAAATACCAAATGTATTCGTCAGATTTGTATTCAGCTGAAAAATATGAACACTAAAGAAAAACGCTTTTCATAGAAAGAAATAATCAGGAATGAGGTATTAGAGACTGGGACTACTGAGTTCTCCTGTTTGTAGCACCACCATGCCCTGTCACTTTGGAAAGCCTTTTTGATTGAGCTTCATGAGGTGTAATTAAGAACAGAACGAAGATGCTGAAGTGAAGATTATTGTCACTGAAAACCATTTTTACTTAAAAGACTAGCTCCTGCTTTGAAGCTATCTCTCTCTGTGCTCGTCCTGGGGTGGTCAGAGACTTGATGATCAGGAGGGTGATTCCTGGCCTCTGCCTCTGGGGTATTCAGCTGCCCCCCACTATAAAATGAAGATGAAGGTGTTCTCTACATCACAGAGGTTCTGTGAGAGTTGACATTTGTGAGGCATATCTAAGTGCCCCAGGTCGTTCTGTATTGATCATACGATTTTCTCCTTAAACCACGACATTTATCTATAAATTTATAGATACAGCACTGTTTCTTTTCTCCCAGGGCTGACATTTAGTGCATTTAAAACAGTAGCAGTTCATACAGAATTAGTACATTTATAAATCCTACAGTTCTGCTTGGGCTGTTTTGTTTCTTTCTTTCTCTGCTAGCATAGGGCCAGCAACGCACAGTAATCTTGTGATTTTTACAATGAGACATTTTACCTGCTCCTAGGTCACCAGAAGGTCACACTTCAGTCAACACAAATGCTAATTTTCTCAACAAGCTTGATAATGCGCGTGTCATTTTGCAGTTTCATATATTATGTAAAGACTATCATGTCTCAAACTCTGCTACTGCTGATGTTTCATGAACAGTGAGGACTTGTTACTTCTTGCATGGAGCTCTGGCTAGTCACAATGACAGCCAATCGAATCGCTCTTACAAAAGACTCGCCTCCTCTTGGGCAGCGCAGACTTTGGAATGAATGAAACCTTGAGTGTCAACCCGTCAGAGACATTTCTGTCATGTGGCAGGTGCTCATTTTTCGAAGACCAGTTGTCATTACTCCTTCTCAAATCCCAGGTTGTTCTGGTCACTCTAAAGAAGAACAGCCCCTTGAAACCTGCGCACACAGCTGCTGATTGAGCAGCAGTCTCTTAGTTCAGTTCAAAGTCTGGAATCTTCAAGAATGGATCCTGCCAGCAAACAGTTTGCAGCTAATTCAAGGCCTGAAGTGAATCTACATGAACTAATATTCAAAGTATTTTAACCAGCAAGAAATTTGGACGTATCCAGTCTGTTCACTGGCAGCTTTCATGCAGAAAAATATCCTGGAAGAAAATTATTTTCAGTATGATCTTATCCAGCTCAATTTTCAAGAGAAAAACTGGAGCTATATTCATGTTGTGAAGGTATATATGTCTTCAATAAGTATCATTAAAGATTTTTAATTTTACTTTCACAGTATCCATAAAGCTGCCTTCACACCTACTTATTCTCATTCTAAATTTGTGAGTGTAGAAAGCAGAATATGCCTCACACTGTTTGACATGTGGGGAGGTATTGGCCTCTCTGTTCCTAAAGATTTCCATAGAATAAGTATTTTTTAAAATTTTTTTCTACTGCTTTACTGTGAGGGTGGTGAGGCACTGGAACAAGTTGCCAGAGGAGTTGTGGATGCTCCATCCCTAGAGGTGTTCAAGGCCAGGTTGGATGAGGCTTGGAGCAACCTGATCTAGTAGAAGGTGTTCCTGCCCAAAGCAAGAGGGTTGAAACTACATGGTTCTTAAGGTCCTTTCCAACCCAAACCATTCTATGACTCTACTGTTAGGATTCTCTCAGGATTTTTCAGCTTTCAAGTACGTATTTTCTTTTGCAATAGCCTTGCGGAAAGCAAGTTCACAGCTCAATGAGTTGTAAGGGTTAAATTCTTTTCAATCACTAGTGACAAGGACTCTTTTCAAGACTTCTTAAAATAACCAAATATTTCCAAAGGATTAATAGTAGGACTGCAGACATCAGGAGTCGTTGTATGTTTTCCAGTACATACTCTGGAAATGTTCGTCCTCTGAAGAAAACCAGAACCAGTTTTAAAGCCAGGACAGAAACCTAGAGCTAGCCAGGATCGTATCTTTTGCCTCTTTTCTTCTCACATCCATGAGAAATGATGGAAGAGACCACGTTTATGTTTAGTCACTTGTGGTCTTTGTTCCTGGCAGCTATACCTGATTCAGCAGATATCTGGATGCCTCTGGGAAAGAGATAATCATAGAACAACCAGGTTGGAAGAGACCCACCGGATCANTAGAAGGTGTTCCTGCCCAAAGCAAGAGGGTTGAAACTACATGGCTCTTAAGGTCCTTTCCTGCCCAAACCATTCTATGATTCTACTGTTAGGATTCTCTCAGGATTTTTCAGCTTTCAAGTACGTATTTTCTTTTGCAATAGCCTTGCGGAAAGCAAGTTCACAGCTCAATGAGTTGTAAGGGTTAAATTCTTTTCAATCACTAGTGACAAGGACTCTTTTCAAGACTTCNGATCATTGAGTCCAACCGTCTCAGCACCTTTGCCTTGTTACAGTGCCACCTGATGGATTTCCAGATGTGGGCTAGTGTGTCTGATCAACAGTCAGGCCACGCTGATTATTCTTCTTCCCTCTGATACTAGCAAGGACACAGCATATGTAAGGTCATATGAAAGGCTTAGAGCAGGAGGTTCCCTTCCCAAACCTTCTCCCACGTTTTCCTGTAGGACTTGTTTTTGCTCCCAGGGCCTCGAGCACCTCTGTTAATCTACAGGGGACCTAGTTACTCTTTCATGGCCGGCATTAATGGGGTATTTCTACTTAAGCTTGGAAGGGCAGAGGTCTAAAAAAAATCACCTGAGCCTGGAGGCATTGCTGGGTGTGACATGTCCCCGAACACCAAGAGAAAAATTCAGAATCCCACCAGTGTGTGATTACTCAAACACTGTAACCAGCCCCTCAGTTTCAGTCTGCTGTTAGCTGTGGCAAGCAGAATAGAACAAAACCCAGGAGAGACGGCACCTAAGGAAGACTTCTAATTGTCCTCATTTGCTGACACCCCGAAGAGACAAACAGAAGCTATGAGCTTCCTCCTTAATCCTCTTCTCCTTCCACATGCATCCCTCCTGAGAGAAGCTAGTTAACTTCCAGCCAGAAAGATGGTCCGTCATTTCGGATAGCAGGATCTTAGACACCGTTGCCAGAGGCTGGCTGAATTAGTCTCTGTCTTTCTTGCTCTGAAATCCATCATCTGCTCTATTTATTCTCAGAAATTCCTCTCAGATGAGCCTAGTTTGGCAGAAAGGGAAGTTTTGCAATAAAATTCTGCTTCTTGTACCTTAGAAAGAAAGAGAAAAGTTTTGTTATGGTGGTTATTCTTTAATGCCAGAACAGAATAAAGGATGATAGTGCCTATCAGACTTAGAAGCCTGACTCTTCTCACTG
The DNA here is from genome assembly GCA_013389865.1 of Piaya cayana. Classification (NCBI taxonomy): domain Eukaryota; kingdom Metazoa; phylum Chordata; class Aves; order Cuculiformes; family Coccyzidae; genus Piaya; species Piaya cayana. Next base: position 4,671 of record WAAB01004479.1, on the reverse strand, counting down.
GCTTAGAGTCAGAACTGACATTATCTCACTTTTCCCAACCATACAGGGAAATTTGCATCTCTTGGCCTTCAAAATGCCTACTACTATATACCTACCTAGGCATCTTATGAGAAGTACCTTTATTTCAGAGAGGTCTATCAATTTTCTCTCTTTTGAGCTCTGTCCTGACGCTCCTCAAATGTGCACAGGGATAGGACGAAAGGAAAGGGGCATGTGTTACAGCAGTAAATACTTCAATCAGATAAATTAAAGGAGTTTTTATCATGGGGATAGTGAAACTCTGGAAAAAGCTACACAAAGAGCCTGTGAAATCTCCACTCCTGGAGATGTGATGCACAAAGCTCTGAGCAGTCTGATCTAAGTTATTCTTACCTCAAGTCAGGGACCAGACCAGATGACCTATGGAAGTCCCTTTCAACCTGAATTATTATTTTTTTTTATGGCTCATACCATCCTTATCCATCATGAGCCAGGTATGCAGGTCTTTGTCGTGTGGTGACCTCTTAGCCAGCTACTAAAACAAAGTCCTTTCTGGGGATGCAAAGTTCAGAACCAAGCACCTTTACAACCCACTTCAGATGATAATTTAAGCCTCACCAACTGCTAAATTATCTGGAAGAAGCTATATTCACTTAACAGCCAATGTTGCTTTGAAAACAGACTATTTCCCGCTGTGATTGCAGTTGATGGTCAGTGTGCAATTAAACAGTAAGCAGCAGGCAGAAATGTGTGAGGTCTCTGCTCCTCTGCAGAGAAGACAGTGGTGTTCTGCTTAATCAACATCATCTTATCGACTAGCTCATTAATCAGTGTGAAAATTTAATGGCAATTGCCTAAATAAATTAGAATTCCTGGAATGTCACGTCACTCTAAGGAGATGTACCTTCACGTATGAGCCCGCAAACATCTAGCCTGTCAGCATTCTGAAAAATGCCCCCAGGAAGGCCACAAGGGCTCTATTCTTTAGAAATAACACCAGCAGCTGAAATTGCAAAATGCTGCTGACACTTCCTCATCCATTTCAAAGTCAGAAATCTTTTCTCTCTTTGCCATTTCATCCCATATTTCAAGAAGCAATCAGCAACGAATTGCATTCAATAGTATCACTGTATTCTTAAGCAAGTGGAGTAACCGCTCTATTAACTGTAAGGCAAGAGTATTAATCTTTTCCATTTACCCACCACAAAAAATACACGTACTATAATTGTTCAATTCCCTTCTGAAAACTAGAACCACCACAGCCTTGAAAGCGTATCAGGACTTTTCTTCGTGACAGAAATATGCTCTGTACTCGCTTGTAAGTTCTTATTGGTACTTTCTTGGGCGATGGGATTTGAAACAAGATTATGTTGTAACATATTGCAAGATTGTACAAAAGCGCTTTTGTGGAAAAAGACAACGGCTTTTATTTTTCTCTGTGGACAGATAGGAAACATAACAGGCTGGTTTTGCAGTTTTTATTGTGGCACTATATATGTTTTTTTTCCTGGTGGTTACTTTGGAAGAGGAAAAAAACCCTATACATTTCTCAATTATTATTTTCAGGGTTTCATATTACTAACTGAAGCAGTCACAGATAACCTCACCAGTATCTTCTGACCAGTAATTGTCAGTTAGTAATGATTGCATGAGCTCTTTCAGTTACCTTTCTCCCTGGGTGCTGCCTCGTGCATATAGATAAAAATCACTTAGCCTTCGCCTGATATGGTACTTTCTGTATGGGGCGAAGTGTGATCTTTAATCCATTCCCCAGGTGCTAGGTGGCACCAAGCAAGGTAAAATAAGAGACCTAATTCATGCTGTATCTTTTGGGGATCAGAGGGTATCGTCAAAACAGATTGTAGGCTTAAAAATTAGTTAGTTAGTTATTATTTCATCTGAACATCCAAGAAGTTTCAGTGTCCCGGTGCTGTTACAGGTTCTTAGTCTGGAATTTGGAAAGCGATAAGGCAACAGGTGACAAAAGAAATTAGTTTCTGCTGAGTGAATATGAACTACGTTCTAACGCCCTGCATCAAATTTTAAAGTATTTTGCCAAATCACTCACATGCTATGAGGCTATACTGCATCGAGAAGGAGAGGGAAATCTATTTAGAAAGCACATAATGAGGTGAGCTCTCTGATGGTGCGCGCTGCTCAGGAACAGAAAATTGTGCACATATAAAACATTCACGAGAAACATGAATGATAAGATCCTTGTTCCTATAAAATCAGTGTTTCTATACTGAACTCTATATTTGGAATTTTTTTCCTTCTTTCTGAAAAATTGCTTTGTGCTGGAATGTAGCAGTAAAGACAGTGGCCCCAGGGAAGAGTCATCTTCTTCTTCTGGTTTTGGTTCCTGTTAGAAAAATGTACGGATTTATTATTTTAAGATCCATTTTAATGCTTTTGGCCAAGTAATAAGTGTTCAGTTTCTGATTATATTAGCACGTTATCCAACCATCTACCAGCAGTAAATTGTGTTTAGGGAGAAATATGAATGGGAGTATCACCCAGCACGATCCAACAGCTCAGTGTCAGTGTCCTCTTCGGCTCCAGCCTTAGAAGCTGAGGGCTCTTTGGATCCCAGAAGCACTCAGGTTCCTAAGTGGCTTGATCACCCCTGCAGATGGGGTTGGACTTCAATGGCACTTCACGACCATCAGTAGTTTGGAGGATCCTAGGAACTCCAGGTGGAAGGAGATGGCTCTCTGCAGGCTGGTGAACAGTCTGCAGAGCCTCCATCACTTCTGAAAATGAGGCAAAGCCACTCATGGACATTTAGGACAAGGTGGTTTTTTTTATTTTCCTTAAAGCATTTAGATATCCTAATGTGGGAAATTAAGCTTCAAGGCCCTTATGATAAGCTCACCAGATGTCTGTCTGCAACATTAGTTTATGAAGAACCTGTAAAACCAGGACCCTTTGGCAGAACTGAACAAAATCTCAGCAAGTTTCTGCTTTGAGACACGTGTGCTGTGACAGGAGCCTGGTGACTCTGGAGTGTGTGCTCCTCTTTGGGACAACATCTCCATCAGCATCAGAGAAAAACTGCCTTATTGAGAAGACCCCAAATATTTCCTTCAACTTCTACGAGGAGCCACTGAGAGAGCTGGGGGTGTTTAGCCTGGAGNGATGATCTGGTGGGTCTCTTCCAACCTGGTGATTCTATGATTCTATGAATTGCAGTAGGACTGGATTGCTAACTCAAGGATTAGCTTCAGACCACGTGTGTCAGTGCCACCCTGCTGGCAGAGAGTTGGTAGAGCAGCAGTGAGGGGTAGAGCTGTCTAACAGCTGCTGCAGCAGCAGCTCTGAGGGTAAGTCTGATGCATGTGCCAACTCTGAGCCTGTCCCTGTGGTAGCACTGAAGAAATACGTGTACATCCTTTAACTTGGCAGGTCATATACATTTATTCTCATAAAAGTCTATTGTGCAAATATTAATATCTGCAATTCCCTTTAGCTTCTATTGTAATGATGCACTTTTATTACATTAGAGTGACCTGAAACTGTGTCCTAGTCTCATGCAACCCATTTGCACAGCTTGCACCGTAGGTTTAATTTCACAGCTTTTAGTTTCCCAGCTCAAAAATATGAACAATTTATGGGACAAAATTAACAGCTTATTAGAAATATCACTCACTGCGAAAGTCCTAAGGGTAATTCACAGCTCTGTAAAAAAGTCGTGATATAAATAATTGCTTGATGAATATGGACCATGTCTGTTTGTCATTAAACACCAGCAGAGAGCTAATGCACTTTAATAGTCCTGCTAACTGCTATCTGACAGGCATAGAAATCACAACCAAATACAACAATTAGGTTGTACAATTACTTCTTGTTTATTTTTTCTCCTTTACACAAAAGGCAAAATTGTGACATATGTTGTTTTGGTCACGCTTCAGTAGTGGTCACGACTTTTACCCCTATAAAATATTATAACCAATAGCTTAAATATTGCAATGCTATTATGCTGTTTATCAAACAAAGTATTACATTAATTCCACCTTTTTTGCCTGTTGAAAGGCTGCACTCCCAGTGTGCAAACTCACAATGTGCAACAGTCATTCCCCTTCCCATTTGCAGGAAACATACAGGCCTTATGATGAATGAATGAATTCCCATCAAACACTAAACCATGTCCCTCAGGACCTCATCTACTCGTGCCTTAAACACCTCCAGGGAAGGCAAATCAACCACCTCCCTGGGCAGCATATTCCAATGCCTAATGACCCTTTCCGTANGCCAGGGGAGATTTAGGCTAGAGATTAGGAGGAAGTTTTTCACAGAAAGAGTCATTAGGCATTGGAATAGGCTGCCCAGGGAGGTGGTTGATTCACCTTCCCTGGAGGTGTTTAAGGGACGGGTGGACGAGGTGCTGAGGGACATGGTTTAGTGTTTGATAGGAATGGTTGGACTCCATGATCCGATGGGTCTCTTCCAACCTGGTGATTCTATGATTCTATATTCAAGGTCCCTGGTGTAATCACTGTCTTCATAATCCACGTAATCCATGGATAGTGCTGTCCTGATCCAGCTGTACACCAGCAAGTTCTCACGATTCCCACAAACCTGTGTAGCTCTCCCTGAAGGATTAGGATACATGGAATTAAAAGCTTGCTCAATGCAAAGAAGCATTCTGGTGAAGTTTCTTTAACAAAGGCAACATTTTTTTTTTGTTTTCAT
>WAAB01004478.1:14566-31888 GCA_013389865.1 Piaya cayana | reverse complement strand
TTGGAATATGCTGCGCAGGGGGGTGGTCGATTCGCATTCCCTGGAGGTGTTTAAGTTACGAGTAGACGAGGTCCTGAGGGATATGGGTTAGTGTTTGGTGGGAGTGGTTGGACTCGATGATCCGGTGGGTCTCTTCCAACCCGGTGATTCTGTGATTCTGTGATTCTGTGATTCTGTGAAGGGGATTAGGAAGATGTTTGTTACTGTGAGGTTGGGGTGGCTGCTCCATCCCTGGAGGGGTTCAAGGCCAGGTTGGATGGGGCTTGGAGCCCCTGATCCAGTGGGAGGTGTCCCAGGGGTGGAACTGGATGGGCTTTGAGGTCCCTTCCAGCTCAAACCATCTTGTGATTCTGTGCTCAGACCCCTCCCTGACCCTGGAGCCATCTGGGTGCTGAGGCTGCAGGAGCCTTCGTCCCGGGCTCCATCCCCATGGGGTGATGCCGAGTGCGGGAGCTTGTGGTGGCTCTGGCTGTGCTCGGCGTTCCCTGCGCGGCCCAGCTTGCCGCCCGCTATTCTATGTCTCTGGTTCAAGTTCGCAGCTGCTTTTATAATGCTGTAAAAGAAGCTGCAAATCAAAACCACGTTCGTCTTCGTTTTGAGAGCCTTTGAAAGCGACTTCAAAGGCAGCCGAGCTCTCTCTGGGCCCCGCAGGATGGGGCTGTGGCGAAGGGGCTTTCATCATTCCCCATCTCTTGCCAGGAGAGGCTGCAGGCAGCAGCGAAGGTGCCGTCGCAGGCGTGGAGAGGCAGCACAGCAGGGTGACGGCTGCATCCCAGCCCCTTCCCCTCTCCAGGCTCTGCCTGGCAGGCTCTGCTGCGCAGCCGCCCCATCCTCCTCCAGCCAGGATCAAGCCCCCAGCTCCCTCCCCGGGCGCCCACATGTTCTCCATATGAGCTGCTCCTGGGGAGTGGGAAGGCTCTTCCCAGACGCCTTTGATTTGAGGCCTCGTGGTTGGAAGCACCCGGCACACCATGGGCGCAGCAGCATCTGTCCCGCTCTGCCAGTGCTCCCGGGGTCCCTCCCTGGGGCGGCTGGAGCCCACGGTGCTGCTCCTGCTCTGGAACCATCCCTGTCCCCATCGTCACACCTTCCCTCTCCATTCCTCGGCGACGTCCCTGCTCGTGTCCGTCCATCCCTCACCTGGAGCGGGCAGGGTCTGTGCCCTCGGCAGGGCTGGGTTTGCCCCGTGGCCGTGGTTCTCCCGCACCTCGGAGCCCGACGCGAGGATCGGAGCCTCCGCTCTGCCTCCCTTGCCATGCGAGGGAACAGCCAGTTCCCACGTGAACCGCTGAGTCCTGGCCAACCCCGCTCTCCAAATATTTACGTATCCCGTTACTGTTTACATAGGAGCCTGCTCTCCCGAGGTGTCTCCTCCTTCCCGCTGCTCCCCCTGCTCCCTCTCCTATTCCCAAGGCAGCTCCGCGCTCCCATTACTGCTTGATTAATTTACAGGGAAGGGCAAAGCGCTCCTCGGGGAGCAATCGCAGCCCGGCGAGCGCGGAGACGAGGCACGTGGCGGCGGGGAGAGGGGCTGGGGCGCACAACCTACTTCTCAGCATCACGCGGCCGAAGACGGTGTGGTCGCGGTCCAGGGTGCTGCAGTTCCAGCGGTGGTGGCGGAACTGGTGCTGGCACTCGCGGATCCACTCCTTGGCTCCCTCGCCGACCGACTGCATGATGTCGGGGTAGCGCTGGCACAGCTGCCGCTGCTTGTTGACCAGCCCGGGGATGTTGTCGCAGATCACCCTCGCGCCCAGCGCCCCGATGTACCTGCGGGAGAGAGCGGCACCGCGTCACCAGCTGCCCGCACAGGCCAAGGAGCAGGGTGCTGCCTCCCCAGCTCCTCACCCTGGGGCTCAGGGTCTTATTTAAAGCCCAGTGTCCCCCCGCAGCCGCGTGCAGCATCGCCTCGTCGTGCCGCTTGCCAGGGTTGGGATGGGCAGGACACGGGGCCAGGGCCCTGCTGAGCCATCACAGCCCCCGGGCTTTGCTCTTTGTGCTAAAATAATCCCGAGCCGCAGCAGCCCAAGCTCTGCTCGGTGCGTGCGTCCCTGCAGCAGGGAGCAGGGCCCCCGCGGAGCCCGTCTGCCCCAGGAGGTGCCACCTCTGGGTGCTGCACGGCACGGGGGTCGCGCCCCTGAGAGCTCCTGGGCTGGCAGCGAGGAACGTGCCGATGTCCTAAACCTCCCTCCCACACTCTTCCCTGCATCCCAGCCTGGTCCTGCTGAGCACGGCAGGATGGAGCCCGGCGGCATCTCCTGCCTGCACCCTGAGCCCCGGCACTGGCACCCGCGCAATGCTCGGGGCAGGGAGGAAGAGGAGCAGGATTCCCCTCTCACTGCTGCTGTCCTCATTCTGTTATCCCCTGGGTGCCAACTCCTCTCTGTGCATCTCTTGCACATTTATGATCATTCTCTGAGGGTGGATGACAGGGAGAACTGCACTGTGTTCCCTGTCCTCCCTGCATCCCAGCCCCCCTGCTGCATCCCAGTCCTCTCCCTGTATCCCATTCCACTCCCTGCATCCCAGTCCTCTCCCTGCATCCGATTCCACTCCCTGCATCCCAGTCCTCTCCCTGTATCCCATTCCCCTCCCTACATCCCAGTCCTCTCCCTGCATCCCAGTCCTCTCCCTGCATCCCATTCCACTCCCTGCATCCCAGTCCTCTCCCTTCATCCCAGTCCTCTCCCTGCATCCCAGTCCTCTCCCTGCATCCCATCCTCTCCCTGTATCCCATCCTCTCCCTGCATCCCATTCCCCTCCCTGCATCCCATTCCTTTCTCTGCATCCCAGTCCCCCTGCTGCATCCCATCCCTCTCCCTGCATCCCATTCCTCTCTCTGCATCCCATCCCTCTCCCTGCATCCCATTCCCCTCCCTGCAGCTCAGAGGGCAGAGCGGGATCTGGGAGCAGGACCGTGTGCCAACAGCAGCCTGGTAGAGCCTGGCTGAGCCCCGCGGGCGGCGTTCCAGAGGCGCAGGGGAGGGATGCCCGGCTCTGCCCGGCTCTGCCCGGCTCTGCCCCGCAGCCTCGCACCCAACGTGGAATTTTCCATCCCGCTCGGCCCCAGCCAGGCAGCGGCTGCTTGCGCCGGAGGATGCTGTTTGCCACGCAGCGCCGAGCTGAGATTCTGGCTGGAAGGGATGAGGTTTGGGTGGGATTCAAGTTTTTCAATCCCCCCCCAGACTGGAAGTCAGAACTTTCCTTTAACAATAATAAAAGCAATGAGCCCGGGCGGGATTTCATTGTCTCTGGCCACGTTCTATCACTTCTGTTGGCCCCAGAGAGAGCTCACAGGCTCAGGAAAGCCCCGAGAGCATGGAAAGCAGTGGGATTTGTTCCCTTTTTTATAAGTATTTTGTTTAGAAGCTGGCAGAAGCGCAAGGTCATCTCAGGCTGGAACGGAGGAGAATAAACCCGGCTCCCCGAGGCTTTGTGAGCCCCAGCTCGGAGGGGCACGAGCGTTATTGTCACAGCTTGGGTCATCAGCCTTTCATCCTGCAGCCGGGGGACGAGGGAGAGAAGAAAAACCAACGGGAACTCATCGAGCAGCGATGACTGCGAGGGTTTTAGCTGCCTCGCTCGTGCTGGGCCCTGAGCAGCATCCCAGCAGCTGGGTGACAGCACCGGCTGCACAGACCCCGTAGGGAAGAGTGACCAGGAGTTCTGGATTCGCTCTGCCCAGCCTGTTTGGTCCCAGCAAGGATGGGAACAACCACCGTGTCCCCAGAAAAACTGTTGAGAGCTGGGATGGGGCTTCCGAGAGGCCAGAGGCTCCAGCAGCAGCCAGAGCTCCTCTTCACTGGGGGCAAGAGACGCTGGGAAAGGCAAAACCTTCTAATGGCCCCAGTGGTGCTGAGCGGCTCCGAGGAACAGCGAGGGCTGCTCTGGGGAGAGGAGCTGGCAGATAAAGCACCAGCAGCATCCCCAGGGCGGCTGGGATCAAGGGAAACCCTCCAGACAAGATAAACACCAGGCACTCCCCTTCTCACACTGCGAGCTAATTACTTCTCGTTAATTCTCCTGCCAGATACCCAGATCAGAGCGAACATTATCAGTGAGGGAAAGTGGAAGGAGAGAGCAGGGTGAAGGGCACCGACCGCCAAGGGAGCTCCTCGCCGCGCCGGGTCCTGGGCCCTCGTCTCCAAACCAGCCGTGCGATTGCTCCGGTGCCTCGTCCACCCCAGATCACGTACCACAACCCACCCCACGGCGCAACACGGGGGAGAAACGTGCCCTGGAAAGGCTGCGGGGATCCCAGTGGGATCCATTTGGAGAGAGATGGTCCCTTTGGGTTCCGTTGCTCCAGAATGGAGCGAGGTGGGGAACAGCAGAAAATCCTGCCAAGCAGAACTTTGGGAGGGAAGGAACCCAAACATTTGTTTTGGATTGGTAAGAGCATCCCTCCCGATTGTGTTTCCATGACATTTTAGAAGCCCCGACACGGGGAAGACAATGGCTATTCCGAGAAATCCCCCGCTGCCTTATCAGAACTTCATTTTTAACAAATGGAGCCGTGCTGGAAGTGGCAGATCTCTGCGAATTGCTGGACTCCTGGGGAAACTGCATTTTATTTTGCAGAAGAAAAAGAAATAAACCCAAGACTTGGGTTGGGAAAAATCCATGAGAGGGAAGCGCTCGTGATGCTGAAGGCTGCTCGGACCTGGGCTGCTGCGAGGTCTGGAGAGGCAGGAGCAGCCTGTGAGAGGCCAGCACCCTGCAGCCCGGAGGAGCTGGGAGAGAGGGACTGGATAATTAAGGGCATGTGGGGATAATGATCCTTCACCCCATGGAACAGGGTCCATGGGCTGCTGCCTCCTACCAGCTCCTCTCTCTGTGCTCGCTGAGCTCCTGCATCGCCTCCCTCCTAGGGGCAGGGGAGCTCAGCCCAGCCAGAGGGGCTGGTGATCCCACACGGTCTTTGGGGTCCCTCCAAGCCATGAATCTATGAAATGTGGAGCTGCCACCGTGGCTCTGGATCTTCCCCATTCCCTGCACAGAGACCGGAGAGTGAGCGATCCAGAGGCAGGTGCTTTCAGAGCTTGTGAGGTGATGGAGGTGAGAGGCTCCTCGCTCCCTGCCAACCTTCCTCCTCTCTTCAAGCCAACCTCTTGCGCGGCCGCATCCACCGGAGCTGCGGGAGCGAGATCCTCCTCGGCATCGCCGGCTGCTCCGACGCGCCGGGGGAACAGGAGGCAACTCTCACATGTTGGCTCCCAGTTGTTTTTCTTGTTCTAAGAGCCTGCTGACTTCGACTCTTGTAAACAAGCAGAAACCCAAATTGCTTCTAAGATAAACATGCAAATCAGAGTCAGACACATCTATTTACTTGGCAGCGCGCAGGCTGCACTCACCCCCCCTCTGCCGCTCGCCTCCGTGCTGGATGTGTCCTGCTCCCGCGCTTCCCGCAGGGCCGGCAGCCTCCCCTGGGCACTCCCATGGCCCGTTCCATCTCTCTGCAAAGTCTGAGCAGCTCAGAGCTTCTCTGTCCACAGCAGCTCTGCTCCCTCTGGGTTAGGAGGGGATGCCTGTGGTTGAAAGTGGGCCCTGAGTTCCTGGGATCCCCTGCATCTTGTCCCAAGGATCAGATCCCAGCGCATCCTCGCTCTCTCTCCATCTTCACTGTGCTGGGATATTATCCTGGATCAATAAACCGTGATTCTGGCACTGACAGCATGTGCAGCATCCCGGTTGTTGAGCTCTTTAACAGGAAAGCCCAAAGGGCTTGGGAAAAGAACCGAATGCCAGGTGCAGTGAGGGACTAGGAGCACGACCAGAGCCCGAGGCACCTCAGCACCAGGACGACGGGAGCTCCTGGTGAGGGTGAGGAGGCCCTGGAACAGGTTCCCCATCCCTGGAGGGGTTCAAGGCCAGGTTGGATGGGGCTGGGAGCCCCTGATCCAGTGGAAGGTGTCCCTGCTCATGGCCAGGGTGGCACTGGATGGGCTTTGAGGTCCCTTCCAACCCAACTCATTCCATGGTTCTATGAAGATGCTGCAAAGGGGAATTAACTTCCCTTTAGAAGTAACCAGTCCCTGCGATGCAGACCTGGGTTGCTAAACCCCTCCTGGCTGACCCGGTGCTTTGGGGGAGCAGCTCTCTAGTCCTGAAGAGGCAACGGCAGCGAAGCCCCGTGTGGATCCAGCTCCGGCCACCACCAGCCACCTGCAGAGCAGCTTTTCTCCAGGACTCGGTAAGTCTCCCGTCCTCGCCGTGTGCTCGGCTGCCGCTTGCTTTGGGTAGGGCTGGGACATCATCGCAAGGGAACCCCAGCTGCTGTGGGGCTGTGGTGGTTGTGCTGGGCAGGGGAAGCTCTGGGTGTCCTCCTGGTGACAGCCCAGGGCTTGTTGTGTGGTGTCAGTCCTTGCCCTGGTGTTCAGTGTGGGGCTCTCAGACTGGGGGTCCCCAAACAGCAGCTCCTCTCTCCTCTATCGACCACAGAACAGCCGCCAGGGAGATCCAGGACCAGGAGGGACCTCGCTGGGTTGTGTCCTGGCCTCACCAGGAGAGAGGGGCTGGAGAGTGTCCCTTGGAAAATGAGAAGAAGGGAAGACATCCTACGGGAACGGGGAAAATTAAGTGGAACTGGAATTCACTCGTGTTTGTTGCTGTTCCGTAATGCCAAGGCAGCGCTCAGCAGCATCTTTGTGCACTAATTCCACTTCTAACGAACGTTACAGCAGATGCTGCTGGATTTAATGTTTCATTTTAATCCACTTTCTATGGCATTGGCTTTATGGGCATCGCTTTCCTTCAGAAGGGGAATGTTTGGAATTGCTGCTCTCAGGCAAGTCTCAAACGTTAATGCTTCGTGCTCAGCTTTACAACCAAACCGGCTGCAGAAACGCTCGATGTTCCCAGCGCGGGGAAGTCAGGGTTGTGCCAATGCCATGAGAGGCACAATCTCAGATTGATGCAAAATGAGCTGAACTGAGCTATCGCGGGTAGCTGTGTGCTGGGAGAAGGGAGCCCGTTCACTCAGCAGCTCTGGAGGTGCCGGGAGCCAAACCGAGGGGCTGGGAAAGCTCAGCTGGGGCAGCTCAGGGCACCCTCGGCTGCTCCCCACGTGTCGATGCAGAGTGAGTTCATTGCAGGTTAAGAGGCCTCCTCCCTGTGGCTTCTCTCTTCCCGAGGATCCCAAAGACTTGATGCTGTCTGTAACTCCTCAGAGGGCAGCAGAGCAGGAACAGGAACGCAGGAGATGATGCTGCAGCTGGGGGGCACGAGGTGCTTTAGCCAGAGAAGCACCAAGAATCCTGTCAGCTCGATGGCTTCCAGACTGGTTTAGTGTTTGGTGGGAGTGGTTGGACTCGATGATCCGATGGGTCTCTTCCAACCCGGTGATTTTGTGATTCCATGATTCTGTGAGATGCTGCTCTGGGTCTTGGAACAGGCTCTGACATCCCATCTGACAGGTCTTCAGCTTGAGAACTTGCCATCAGGTGCAGGATGCTCTCAGCGTGGTTAAGAGCTTGGGGAGCCTGGATCCCTGCACCCTTGGCCACATCAGCTGCTCCCGGGGGTTCTGAGCAGGATCCCTCGTTTTCTTCCATCAGCGAGGAGGCTCAGGCTGCCTCACACCGTGCGGTGACAGGCGAAGCATGAGATGAAAGTGTGGTCTGGCTTCTTGGTGGTATCAGAGGCTGCTAGAGCCCTTTCCTCTGGGAAAACCGACCCACCTCGCCATCGCTATCGTAACCACTTCGAAAGCCCAGCTGGGGAGCCAAACTCTCTTGGCTTCTCTTCTCTTCCCATCCCACAGAGTCAACACGAAATCCGTGTGTTGGTGGGAGGCTGGAAAGCCCGAGGCAGCTATTGGAGACACCTCGCTCAGATAGGATCAGCTCCAACATCCCTGCCTCCTCGTCTGATAAAGAGCAAATTCCAGCGTGCCTGGCAGCCTTTCACCTCTCCGAGTTCCTCGCATACTTCCCAAGGATGCGGCACTTTCCTTCCTCCCTCCGCTCTCCCTGGCTCTGGGCAGGCGATTTATAGCCAGCTGCCAGGCACTTGGGGTTGCAAGGTGCTGCAGACATTTGAGATATTATTTTATTACTCTATTACTATAAACCCCCAGTATTTTATTAAGCTCCACCGGGAACGGGGCCATCCTGGCCTGCTGGAATTGTTAACGCCTCGGAATGATTAATAGTCCTAATTTCCTCACTTAGAACCCCTACTCTGCATGTTGAGAGCGTTAGTCTCACTTGAATCATTTCTGATGTCACCATGCAGAACCACTACCAGTGCCACTCAAGGCACAGATTTTTCATGGGCTGCACTGAGATATTTTAGTTTTTCCCGTGTGCCAGCGTTTGGTTCCGTGTCGGGGTCCCCTCCCTGCGGTTTTCATGCAGCTGGTGGGATGCAGTTTCTATGGGAAGCACCAAAATATCAGGGAATGCTGCAATCCTGGAGAGCTGGACCCAAACCACACTCCCTAGGCTGGGGTGGGAGAGGTTGTGTTGGCATCTTGTATCGAGTGTGACCTGGAAATCCAAAGCTGATCCGCTTGCTGGGGTGTAAAGGCAGGAGCTGGGGTGTAAAGGCAGGAGCTGGGGTGTAAAGGCAGGAGCTGGGGTGTGCAGGACACCCATGGGGTGAGGAACAAAACCCCTAAGAGCAGAGCCTGGGGGAGGCTGTAAAATCACAAGGTGGAAAGGGCTGTGGTGCCTCTGCAGTTGGATCTGATACAAACTCCTCATCAAAAAAATGCTTAAAGGGTCTTTTTTTTCCTCCTCCGGAATGCCCAAGCACTTTTCTTAGGAGGCTGCTAGGCAGTCTGTGCGGTGCTGTAGGACAGGAGATTCTTGTCCGTGATGCACCTTGTGTGCCGCGTGCGAGCGGCTCGGAGCAGAGGTTCCTGCAGGGCCCCTCCCAGCCCTCGCGAGGGGCTGCAGGCGCTGCTGAAATCGCTATCAGCAATATAAAAGCTAATGAGTTTGGAAGAGCAGAAGGATTTTTTTCCTTCTGTTCTTCCTCACAAGAAAGATTTCCCATAGGTGAAAGTGACCCTAATGAAAAAGGAACTAAGAAACGCAATTAGAAGGATGATAACGGCACAGGGCGGCTGAGAGAACCCACCTGCTCGCGACGCCCCAGGGCTGCGGGGTTCACTCTCCATCACTCTGACGCTACTTTAAAACTGATTTTTCAAAGCGCGGCTGCCTGGAGAGCCGGAGCTGCGGAGCTTTGAGGATAAAGGCTTCCTGGTCACTGACCTCTGGCTTTTATTGCCTCGCGGGGTGCTCCGGGCAAGAAGCACAGAGCCGGGATGGGGGGGACCCACACAGACCCCCGAGCGCTGCAGGTTTTCTCCCCTGTGAGATGCTCTGGGGCTGGGAGAGGGTGGATCATGAGCAAATGTTTCATCGGGAGCTGCGGACACGCAGCCCTCGGAGCTGTATGAGCTGCCAGACCCTCTGCCAGCGAAGCCCTGGGGGATTGTCCCTCTGAGACTGGCACGGAGGGAGTCGGTGACCCCCCCCGAGCGCCCCAAAGGGTTTCACGGGTGGGAGATACCCCGTCGGCCCGCAGAGCTCCTCCAGGCAGCTGCCTTGGCCCTGGCTGGATTTCAAACATTCCTGTTGATGCTATTTCCCCTCCCACACACCTCAGTGCGATGCCTGGAGAAACCAGCCCCTCTCCTCCATCCTCATCCCCACGCTGGTGTCCCCGGCAGGAACGGCTGCGGGATCACGGCTCCCTCCTGTCCCCTTCTCCACCTGCCATGGGGGTGTCCTTGGAGAGCCCTTGGGCAGCCCTTGATGCCAGATCCCTTGTTTCTTTAGCATGGAGAGTGCGACCCACACTCCCGCTTCACCATTTGTCCTTGGCGCGTTCTCCCTGCCCACGATCACGGAGCTTTTCCGAGGCAGCTGGAGCGTGGTGGCTGCTCAGAGCATCCCTAAGAGCACCCATCCAGCATCGTGCTCGGGACACAGCATCTCCCCAGGTTCCCTCATCACCCACCGACGCCTGGAGGAGCCCCACGTGGCCACCAGACTCCCGTGTGCTCCCCGACGCACACCCAGGCCCGCGTTCGGCTTCCTTCCACGGGTTTGTTTTATCTCTTTGGGAGCCTGATGCCTCCCATCTGTTCCGATGCCAGATGAAATTAAATATTTGTAGTTTCCAAGGGCTGTGGTCAGCGATGAGCAAGTTGGCTAGCGCCGGGCCGGTGGGCCGGGGGCTCACGCCGGCGACGAGCGAGGGGTGGGGAGCGCGCCCGGCGCTGCGAACGTTCCTCTTCACCCAAACCTTCTCTTCGAGGTGGATTTTCCACACCAGAGCAGCCGGCGGGGCTCTCGATGGCCAGTAAACCCTACTTAGCTCTTTGCACCGAGTTTGTTTATTGCACAGTTTGTGTTTATCGGCAACGTTTGTCTCATCTCCCAGATCCTTCGGATGGAATTTCGGAGGCCGCTCGGGGGGCCCCCGGGTCCTCTCGCCGCTGTCGCCCGGACCCCAGCACTGGGGTGGAAATGGGATCTAGGGGTTCCCTGTTGGTTTCCTCCTTAATTTCCATCTGGGTTTTAGTTGGTATTTTGTTGATAAGAAGCACTCTATGGTTTGGGAATGTGGCTGCACGGGGGCTGCTCCCCACAGCCCTGGTGGCCCCAGAGCCCGGGCAGTGGCCACACCAGCTCCTCCAGCACCAGCCCCTCCCCTATATTGGTGCAAACAGCACCGACACCCCCACTCACGCACCCCGAGACGCTTTCCAAGCGCCAAAGTTCACCCATTCCCGGCGTCTCTGGGAGGCGGCGCGGGCCACGCCTGACGTCACCCCCAAAATTAAGAATTCGCAGTTGTTTAGAAGAAACATTTGGTTGATGTTTCCTTTCCACGTACCGCGATCGGGACTGACCCGGCTCCTCGTATTAATCTCCTTTAAAAGGCAGCTCTGAAAATGAGAAGCATTTCCTCTATCGCCACAAGTTTATTGTGTGTGAATCCCTGCAAGGACTTGGCAGCGCTAACGAAAATACGGAGCTGATGATGCACCCACCCAGTGCATTTACTGTAATACCGGCGGCGCTGAAGGTTTGCTTGGAAACCTATGGAAATCGCTGAATAATTTTTTCCCAAACCACAGCTGGTCGAAGCCGCTTTCAGTAAAACCCGATTTCATCTAAACACGCGGTTTTGTCACAACGGACGCGTCCAGCAGGGCAGCCCCTGCCCCAACGGCGCCTTCGCTGAGGGATCTTCTGCTCCACAGAAGAGGAAGAGCGGTTGAAAATGAGAAATTTAGAGTTTAACGTCCCCGGTTTGCGATTTGTTTTGTTAAGTCGCGTACTTGGGGACCAATTCTGGCTGCTGAGAGGGCTCGGGGACGCGTTCCCAGCCGCCCCAGGAGGTGTTTGGGGAGCGCTGCCCGCTCCTGCCCCTGCCACCCCCCCGATGCCCCCGCACACCAGGACACAAACTGCTGTGGGAGCTAAATCGAGCTTCGTCCAAACAAGCCGCAGCCACCGAGGCTTAAAATGCGGCCGGTTTTCCTGCCTGTGTTGGGAAGAGACGCGCACCCAGAATGGGGACGGAGGCTGCGGGGGGGTCACCGCGGCGAGAAGCGGGGGGCAGCGGCGAGGAAAGAGGGTGGGTTTCGCTCCTCCCCAAGAAGGAATTTTTACGCTCCAGCCGGCAGCCCGGCCTGATCCCAGAGCTGCCCAGCGGGCCCTGTGGCTGCTTCGTACCTCGGCTCTTCCAGCTCCCTCGCCCCACGCACCCACTCTAGGAGCCTCCTCGATAACGAAGTGAATCAATCCCATCTCCCTGCTGCCCCGAGCCTCTCCCTCGCCTTCCCCGGCTGTGAGCACCCACATCACCTCCCACAGCGACTCCGTCCTGTCCTCACCTGCCCCGGAGCTTGGGGGCAGATCTGGGGCTGGAAGCCAGGCCAGAGGCGGCACCGACCCGATCCCGATAGTGACTCAGTTTCTCACTGGGGGGTTTCAGCTCCCACTGGGCTCACCTGGCAGCAGCAGCAGCTCTCTGGGCACGGCCAGGGATGGCTCAGCTCTTGCTGTTTGCATTATTCATCCCCCACCCAAGCCCAAACTGCGCTTCAGGAAAGACTTTTCCATGCACGATCCACCTCCCGTGCCCGGCTTGAGCCCACGGGGCTCCCTCCCACCCCCCTGAGCTTCCCCGTTTTCCTTCCTCGCCCTGGAATCTCTCTCCTAGCGATGCCCCAAGAATTGCACTTAACCCCCAGGGATACCTGCATTATCGGCACCCCGGGATGTGCTCCGAGCCCTCGCAATGGGCTGCGGGGTTGTTAAGGAATTCCAGAATCTCTTTTAATGGCAGAGGGGTTGAATTTGATCAAGTTCTGCTTCGTCCACCGCAATGGGCTAATGATGATGAGGTTGGCGTGGAAAACGGTGTTTTCCACTAGATTTGGAGGGTGGAGGACACTGAGAGCCTCCCTGCAGCAAACAGTTTTTCCCCTGGAATTACTGAACCGCCGCAGCCGCCTGGAAAACTTCACTCTCCTTGTTTTCCTAATTCCTCTTATTCTGCATAGATGAATTTTCATTGTTAGGGGAGCTGGGATAAGGAGGACATGGGTTTCAGGAAAGTTGGTATTTTCCATATTATCGTTTTGATCTGTTGCAGCTCGAATCCCAACGAGGGAGAGCAGCAACTTGCCGGCTTGTGAGGAGCTGGAACACAAGGTGCAGCCCGAAGGGATCTGGGGGCTCTGGATTGCAGAGCGCGGATCAGGGGGAGCTGCAAACCCCACCGAGGGGCTAATCCTGCTCCTGCCCAGAGAGGGATGGAGGGGAGAATCGCAGCGTGTGGAGCTCGGCTCCTTGGAAATGGGGGTGAACCAGTGGTGCTGGGGGGGCAGCTGCACCCTGGGGGAGCCCTGGGGCAGGTTTGGAGGGGGGGGGAGTGTGGATGGTCCGTCCCCCCCCCCCCCCCTGCTCTCCCTGGAGCTGCTGCAGGAGCTGGGGGAGCCCTGAGCCCGTCCTGCTGGGACCAGGAGCAGGACTGGGACCAGGATCAGAGAACGCACCAGGCTTGGGGGGGGGCATCTCCTGCATCCCGAGCATCCCCCTGCATCCCGAGCATCCCCCTGTATCCTGGGCATCTCCTGCATCCCGAGCATCCCTCTCCATCCCGAGCATCCCCCTCCATCCCGAGCATCCCCCTCCCTCCCGAGCATCCCCGTCCCCGCGGCTCCCGGGAGGACTCACCACCACGAGCAGTCGGCGCGGGGCGTCAGGGCGAGGAGGAGGAGGACGAGGGGCAGGCAGAGCCTCGGGGCTCGGCACTCGGGGCTCCCGGGGACCGCGGCGATCCCAGGAGTCGCTTCCAGGCGGTGTGTGCCGAGCATAGCGCCCGCGGCCGGGACCGGGCGGACAGAGGAGCTNGGGGGGGGGGGGGGGGGGGGCGGCTCCTGCCCGTCACGGACCCGCGGATCCCAGCTCAGAGACCCCCGCCCGGGACCCCGCGGCACGGAGCATCCTGCGGACCAGCCCGGAGGAGGGTCCTGGAGGGGCTCTGTTGTCCGGGGGGTCTCCAAAGGGGGTTCCGAGCCGAGGGGAGGGGTCCTAGAGGGGTTATCTTGTCCGGGGGGGGTCTCCAAAGCGGGTCCCGAGGATCGGAGAAGTGTCCTTGGAGAGGGTCTCTTCTCCGGAGGGGTCTTCCGAGGGGGTCCCGATCCAGGGAAGGGTTCCCGAGGGGGTCCCGGGGTGTCCTCGAAGGGGTCCTGAGGCGGGGAGCGCTCCCTTAGGGGGCTCTAGGACGGGGGGGGGGTCGCCAAAGGGGTCCCGGGGTGGGTATCGGGGCTCCCCGAGAGGGTCCCGGCTCGCGGAGCGGGTGTCCCAAGGGGGGTCCCGCGGCAGGGGGGGGTCCCCAAAGGGGTCCCGGGCCGGGAGGGTTGGTCGAGAGGGTCCTCGGTCGGGTCTGGGGCTCCTGGAGGGGGGTCCCGCGGGGAGGGGTCGGTGGTTTCGGGCTGCGGAGCCGCGTCCCGCGGAGGGCGAAGTGGGGGCGGCGGCGCGGGGGCCGCGGCCAAATAGCGACAGCGGCCGGCGAGCTGCGGGATCTCATTGGGCAGAGTCAGAGGCGAGGAAACCGCCGCTCCCGCAGCGCCGACCCCCGCCCCCCCGGGGGCACCGGGACAGCCCCCTCCGACCCACCCCCAAACCAGCGGGGACACGGCGGGGACACCGGGGGGGACACCGCGGGGACAACCCAGAGACCGCCCCGTCGGGGCGAGGGACCGGCTGAGAGGGGATGGGATGATCGGAGAAGGGGATGGTTGGGATGCTCGGAGCAGGGGATGCTGGTGATTGGGGATCCCAGGAGCAGGGGGTGCTCGGAGCAGGGGGTGCTTGGGGTCAGGGGTACTTGGGATTCAGCTCATGATCGGGGATGCTCGGAGCAGGGGATGCTCAGGGTCAGGGATGCTGGAGGTCGGGGATGGTTGGGATGCTTGGAGCAGGGGGTGCTGGTGATTGGGGATCCCCGGAGCAGGGGGTGCTCGGGGTCAGGGATACTTGGGACTCGGATGATCAGGGTCAGGGATGCTCGGGGTCAGGGATACTTGGGATTCGGATGATCAGGACTCGGATGCTCAGGGTCAGGGATGCTGGAGGTCGGGGATGGTTGGGATGCTTGGAGCAGGGGGTGCTCGGAGCAGGGGATGCTCAGGGTCAGGGATGCTGGAGGTCGGGGATGGTTGGGTTGCTTGGAGCAGGGGGTGCTCGGAGCAGGGGATGCTCAGGGTCAAGGATGCTCAGAGTCTGGGATACTTGTGACTCGGATGCTCAAGATCAGGGATGGTTGGACCAGGGGGTGCTCAGGGTCAGGGATGCTCAGGACTCGAATGCTCAGGATCAGGGATGCTCGGGGTCAGGGATACTTGGGACTTGGATGCTTGGGACTCAGATGCTCAGGGATGCTCAAGACTCGGATGCTCAGGGACAGGGATGTTTGGCATCGAGGATGATTTGGGTTTTGGATGCTTGGGGTTGGGGATGCTCAGGATGTTGGGGGACAGGGATGCTCAGAGCAGGGGATGTTCACCATCGGGGATGCTCGGGTTTGAGGATTCTCAGAATGGGGGTGTTCAGGGTTGGGGAGGCTTAGGACTCAGATGCTCAGCGCTGAGGATGCTCAGGGCTCCAGATGTTCCGTGTTGGGATGTTGGGGGCCAAGGATGCTCAGAGCAGGGGTTGTTGAGCACCAGGGATGCTTGGGACGTGGATGCTTGGTGCTGAGGGTGCTCGGTGCTGAGGATGCTCGGGGCTCCAGATGCTCGGGGTCGGGATGCTGAGGGCCAGGGGCTGCTCGGGCTCAGGGATCCTCAGGATCGGGGATGCTGGGGGGGGTCTCTCCCTCTCTCGCCCCCACCAGGGGTCACTGCAGGGTGGGAAACGGCTGCGCGAGGCTCTGCACATGGTCGGGGGTCTGTGCTGAGCCCCCCGGGATGGCTGGAGGGGGATCCGTGTCCCATGTCCCCCCAGTCAGTGCTGGACGTGGCTGTGACCACCATCCAGTGGGTCTTTTCTAACCTGGATATTCCACGATTCTATGATTTAGGTTGGAAGAGACCTTTGAGCTCATCAAGCCCAGACGTTAACCTCAGCCTGCCAACCCCACCACTCACCCATCTCCCTAAGCAAACACACCCACAGGTCTGTCAGATTTCGATGTTTTCCTCAGCCAGACGTGACTGGCAGCCCGGGGACTGTCCCGTGGGCTCCCCAGGGTCCGTGTCGGGCTCTCCCTTGTCTGTCTGAGCAGGTCTCGCCCCTCCGACCAACTCGCATTTGATCTTTCATTCAAACGAGCATCGGGCGCAGGGTGTCTGGGTGCTCCGTCCACATGAGCTGCGGCGAGTAAATAAACAAGGTTCTGCTTTCAAAGGCTTTCACGATTCATTAACTTCAAAGGAACGAGCTTTCTATTTTCTTAGCAGGTCGGTCGCTCCGGAGGCTCTGCGGGTGCTGGAGGTGGTGGCTGGGGAGCTGCGGGGACGCTGCTGTCACCCCAGGAGAAGGAGCAGAGCGTGGAATCCAGTGGCTCTGGATCCCGCTGGGATGGGGCAGGCGTGGGCGCTGGGGTTGTGCCAGGGGCGTGTGGAGCCAGCAGGGATTGCGGAGCCTCCGAGATGCCCACGCTGGGTGCAGCCAGGAGCTGACCTTCCCCCTTGGCCGCCCCAGGAGGGACTGGGAACCTTGCATAATCACAACTCCCTGGAACCCCGAGGGGAAAAAAAATCACTGTCCCGGGATAACCCGCAGGGCCGGGCCTGCTGACCTCGGGGGAAACCTGTTTTCTGAGGCAACAAAGTGCTGCTGTAAACATATTTATTTAGAATTTGTTTGAGGATGGATAACGCGGCCCAACCGAGCTCCTGAACTGGGGCTAAAGGGCTCACAGAGGGGCTGGAGGGGACTGAGCTGCAGGCGCAGCCTGTTGTCCCCTCTTGGTTGTGTCTTTGATCCCCCAAAAAGAACAACTCCCAGCGTCTGAGCAGTCCCTGATCCATCCCAGCTATTTCTCCAAGGTCTGAGAGGCCAAGAACACCTTTTGGATAGCTACAAATAACCAGAACGGTGGATCGACCCTTCTTATCAGCCTCAACCACCACAGAAACAGGAGCCAACCAAGCAGGCAGGAGGCAGCCCTGCTAGGAGAGCGATGGCACACGCTTTGGGAGCCTGTCCCCTGGCTCCCCTGTTAATTGCTTTGTTAATTGCTGAATTGCTGTGGGCATGCACCGTCCAGCTTTGCAGCCACGTGCTGTTGGCCCTTCAGCTTTGTGCCTTCCCGGAGGCGTTTCCCACATGTGGTGCCCTGGGAAGAGCTGGTTTCCCATCGTGGGACTCATCCTGCTCTGCAGCATCAGTGTGGACACGGCTCCATCCCTTCCCTTCCCTGCTGGGCTCTGGGGTGCAGCTCCAACCACCAAGACTGATCACCCCGAATCCAGCTGCGTTGGCTGTAGAAGTCCCCGAAGACCAAAAATGGTGCAGTAACACCTAAAAATACCCACGCAGCCCGGTTTCCATCACCCTCCAGAGGCATCTGCGTATGGCGTGTGCGGCGGGGAGCGATGGAGAGAGCGCAGGGGAGAAACCGGCCATAAATCCTGGCTCTCTCGGCTTCTCCTCCCTCCGGCCTGGGCTGTCTGGCCGGCGCGAGCCCGGCTGTCATCGGCCGATCCGACGGGGCTGAGATTCGACAGGCCTGTGGAAAAACACGGGGTGACATCCCGCAGAGACACCGGCTGCTGATTAATCTCCGAGGTCGGCGGCTGAGTTATTTATAACCGGGAGAGGGTTGGAGGTGGGTTTTTAC
>WAAB01004478.1:0-13623 GCA_013389865.1 Piaya cayana | reverse complement strand
GTCCCCTCTTGGTTGTGTCTTTGATCCCCCAAAAAGAACAACTCCCAGCGTCTGAGCAGTCCCTGATCCATCCCAGCTATTTCTCCAAGGTCTGAGAGGCCAAGAACACCTTTTGGATAGCTACAAATAACCAGAACGGTGGATCGACCCTTCTTATCAGCCTCAACCACCACAGAAACAGGAGCCAACCAAGCAGGCAGGAGGCAGCCCTGCTAGGAGAGCGATGGCACACGCTTTGGGAGCCTGTCCCCTGGCTCCCCTGTTAATTGCTTTGTTAATTGCTGAATTGCTGTGGGCATGCAGCGTCCAGCTTTGCAGCCACTGCTGACATCTGACCACACACCATGGGGACCATGTCCCACCCTGTGAGGCTCCTGGTGTCCAGCTGGAAGCGGGTTACTCCTGCCCTTAAGTGTGAGGAGGCGTTTGGTCAGTGGGTCTGACTGTGACAGCAGGTAAAGGTTGGATAATGCAATTAAAATTCTGATGTTAGACACAGGATTCCACCCTTCAGCTTTGTGCCTTCCCGGAGGCGTTTCCCACATGTGGTGCCCTGGGAAGAGCTGGTTTCCCATCGTGGGACTCATCCTGCTCTGCAGCATCAGTGTGGACACGGCTCCATCCCTTCCCTTCCCTGCTGGGCTCTGGGGTGCAGCCCCAACCACCAAGACTGATCACCCCGAATCCAGCTGCGTTGGCTGTAGAAGTCCCCGAAGACCAAAAATGGTGCAGTAACACCTAAAAATACCCACGCAGCCCGGTTTCCATCACCCTCCAGAGGCATCTGCGTATGGCGTGTGCGGCGGGGAGCGATGGAGAGAGCGCAGGGGAGAAACCGACCATAAATCCTGGCTCTCTCGGCTTCTCCTCCCTCCGGCCCGGGCTGTCTGGCCGGCGCGAGCCCGGCTGTCATCGGCCGATCCGACGGGGCTGAGATTCGACAGGCCTGTGGAAAAACACGGGGTGACATCCCGCAGAGACACCGGCTGCTGATTAATCTCCGAGGTCGGCGGCTGAGTTATTTATAACCGGGAGAGGGTTGGAGGTGGGTTTTTACGGGAGCGGAGCAGCGTGGCGTGTGTGTCCCGTGTCCCTGCGGCTGCTGCCTTCACACGCCAAGTGGGGTCACCTCCGGACACCAAAACGGGGTTGGGAGCACCAAAGCTGAGCCTAAATCAGCTCAGGAGAACCAGATCTGAGCCTGAATCAGCTCAGGAGCACCAAAGCTGAACCTAAACCAGCTCAGGAGAACCAGATCTGAGCCTGAATCAGCTCAGGAGCACCAGAGCCCAGCTGGAGGCACCAGCACCGCTGCACCAGGTCCCATTTCCAGCTGTTCGCTTTGCTCCTGGAGTTCTTCCTTGCCCTCCCCAGGAGAGGCAGCTTGAATCCCCCCCGAAACACAACACATCAAGCTTGAAATGCTCTGTGAAACCCTAAGGGAAGGGGAAAGAGGGCACAGAAGCATCCTGCAGTTCATTTTCTAAACAACCGTTCCCATTTCCAATGCCTTTTTGTCCTATTCTAGTTATCACGTTGATTCTGCTTTACAAGGCAAAACAAAATCACAACTAGAACAATATATTTAGAGTTTGTCAGCTAAAGCATTTCAAGCCATCCATCCATCTCTCTATCTTTTCCTTTACAGATAATCTGGAAAGCTTTGAGGTGGGTGATGCTGAACTGGAACAGAAAGTGGTTTCCAAATGTTTTGTGAGGACAGAACTTCATCTCTGTTGCCAAGTGGGGAAAAAAATCTCTCAGGTATCTCTCTAGCATTGTTTCTAAATGGAGAATATTTCATGTGATTAATAAAAAGTGGGGAAACAGGGCCAAATCCTGACTGCAGAGCTCGTACAAACGTGCTGGTTGGGCTCCGGCTGGTGAGACCGGGTTTCATTAGTTCCCTCATATCTAGGGATGCAGATTGTTGATGTCAGTGCAAGGAATTATTTATGTTTCCTTTTCCCTGGGAACATGGCAGGTGTCTAAGTGTTGAGACTAATCATTTCACTGATATAAAGCGAATTTCTCCAGGCGATGGCGAGGGGGATGCTGCTGAGCTGCAGGTGCCGTTGGGATGAGTGCTTGGCAGCGATGAGGGTTTCTTGCTGCTGCCAGGAACCTGCGCTGGGTGCTCCCCTGCTCCTGGCGCTCTTGGAGAGTCCTCGTTCACCTGGATGGAGGTGAAACTGCCCAGCTCGGCTGGCCCAGAGCTGCGGGACCCGATCCCTGGTGGCTCCGCTGGCTCTGTTGGCTCAATAGGCGCAGGCAGTGCCAGCTCGGCTAGCTGTGAGCTGCCTTTTCCTTTATATTGGGAGCCAACACAGGCTGCAGCCCTGTGGGATCGTGCAGCTCTTTGCAATCGAGCTGCCCCGGAGCCTCCAGTCGGGTCCTGGGGTGAGCGGAGGAGCTGCTGGTGGGCTGGTGGCAGCATCGCAGCAGCTTCCACGATCGAAGCTCCCACGATTTCTCCTCCTTTTTGCAGCCCCGGTGTGGTCACCGCACCCGGATGAATCTCCGCTCGCGGCGTCGCGGCTGGACGTGGCGGAGAATTTGGAAGGAGAGAGGGAAGGTGGAGCGAGCAAGGAAGAATGGAGAGTCCGCAACTCCAAACTAGGGCAGGAACGGCACCACACGCAGCGCTAACCTTATCTCTGAGGATGGATTTAAGTGCTTCGTCAGTGACTCATGTTCCCTGAATGGTCTCGGAGGACTGTCTGCCCAGAGGAAGGGCCAGAGAGCTCTGGATCAGATCACAGGTCAGCGCAGAGCACCAGGCACCTGCCAGGACAGTGGCCGGGGCTGCTCAGCCCTGTGGGGAGGCTCGGGGTGAAAATTTTACACAGAAAGGGTCACTGGGCAGTGTCAGAGGCTGCCCAGGGAGGGGGTTGAGTCACCTTCCCTGGAAGGGTTTAAGGAGCAGGTGGACGAGGTGCTGAGGGACATGGGTTAGAGTTTGATGGGAATGGTTGGACTCCATGATCCGGTGGGTCTCTTCCAAACTGGTTATTCTATAATTCTATGATTCCATGAACAGAGAGGGGCTGAAACACACGTCGCGGAGCTAAACTGGCTGTAAAAAGCCGTCTCTGCATTGTGCCGCACATGAAAGACGCTGGCACGGTTCAGAGGTCAACTTTTATCTTCCGCTCAGCGAGAAGCCGAAGAGTTTTAACGTTTCTTCAAAATACCGGAAAAGTATATAAAAAGATGACAAATTCTGGTGCTAACAGAGAGATTTAATGGCAGCCTCTAGAAGCTTCTGATTTACTCTTGCGTGTGATGGGACAGAAATAGCCCAAAGAAGCTCGTTGCCGCTGCCCGGCTCCAGCTGCTCAGCAGAGACCCTATTAACGCTGGTTTCTTGCCTTTGGTCGATGCATCGTGCAGGGCAGGAGGAACCCGGCTTCTGTCTGCGAGCGTCCCAGCGTCGTGCCAGGCTGGATAATGAACGGTGGCTAAATTGGATCGGCTTTTCAGGCCGCCGTCCCCTCTGAAATCCAACGAGGAGCCGGGGCAGCCAGCTGTGCTTTCAGCCCCTGCATGCCGAGAACAGAGCGTTTGCTCTGCTGACCCGCGCGGGGCAGCGGGAGCTATTGTGGAGATCGCAGGCTGGAGGGGGTGAAAAGCCTTGTTAACCTGGAAATCGTGTTTCTCTCGGTGCTCCCCCCCCCTCGTGCCTTAGAAATGTTGGGTCTGGTGCAAATCCGCTGTTGGAAGTAGAGAAATAACGAGCGCAGCGTCTCACCGAGCTGCATTCGTGATTCGCCTCCGACCTGATTGTTCTGTGATTCTGACCTGGTGATTCTGTGATTTCTGTGATTCTGTCAGTGTTGGTGGGTGAGGAGTGGGGGCTTGGGGAGAACCAGGAATGTGGAGAACACCTTGCGTTGGACACCTGAAAGTCTGTGTCTCCATGGAAATTGAGGGTTTGATCCAGAGTTAATGGGGAATACGGGAAAATTCCCTTTGTTAGCAGAGATGTCTAGTCAAACCTGGGGGGAGAAGATCCACCAGCTCCTCTCTGGTGCATCTGCTGCTGGGTTGTGGTGTCTGGTGTTATGGGACGGGTGGACGAGGCACTGAGGGACATGGGTTAGTGGTTGATGGGAATGGTTGGACTCCATGATCCGCTGGGTCTCTTCCAACCTGGTGATTCTGTGATATGATTCTATGAAACCATCCCATGATTCCATGGTTCCCTGCCAGTGCTCCTGGTGATGCTGGGATGGGATCACGCATGGGCCGTTGGAAAGCTGGGGTCAGCACGGACCCCGCAGGACCTCAAACCCGTCACTGGAAAGCTGAGCCCGCTCCTCGTGCCGACACGGAGTTCATCCCAACCCTTTATTATGACATTTCCAGCAGCACAGGAGCGTCTCTGGCTGCCGGCGGGGATGCTCTGCGAGCAGGGCAGCGCCGAGCAGGGTGTCTGTATTTTCACTGCCGTTCCCAAGAGCGTAATCCTGTTAAGGGCCGAGCGTCTGATTCAGCTGTCCTGCTATCGGGCTAATCCTGCCAGCGGGAGCGGGCATTATCCCCCTGCCGGGGAGGCTCCGCGGGCCCCGCAGGCACTAGGGTCACTGGAGGGGGGTCTCCGGCCCCTCCACCAGCCCCCTGCTCCCCTCCCGTTGGGAAGCGAGCCCCCGGAAAGCCTGGGAATTGTGTGGTGCCCCGGGAGCCGGGCAGGGCTGTGTGGGCTCCTTTGAACTCTCCTGAGCAGCTTATGGCCCCGGGTGTCCCGGCGGGTGCTCGGCTGGCGCAATCCCCACTTTGATCCCATTGTCCCCTTCTGGGGCTGCGGCGTTCAATGGTTTCACAGCCAGGGAGTTAATTTTACTCATTACCTATAGATTCGCCAGGCTTTAAAAGCAATTTTTTACTCTTGCTCCCCCTTCACACCCCCGATTTCCCCTTATTTCACCCTCGCTGGTGGCTGCCGTGGTTTCCTGGAGCGCTGTGAATGCTGCTTAAAAATAGGATTGATCCAAACCAGGACAATTGTTGTTGCAGACGTCTTTATCTCACCTGAAAAAAGAAAAGATCCAGTGCTGATGAGTGTGGAATATGTTGATAGAACCATTAATAAAATGTGCTCTGCCTCTACCACCCAGGAATTCCCACACCGAGAGGAGGTGAGGAGATGGGTGCGATGCCCACGGCACCAGGGGAAGGGGTTTCACTTCTTCGGGTTCACTCTGGCCATTCAATTATTTGAGTTTTGGCCTCGACCCATCCCAGAGCAGCCGCCAGCGTCCAGCCCCAGGAATAACCCATTTCATCACTCGCCGCTACAACCTGAGACAGTGAATCTGGGGTTAAAAGCCTGAAGGGGAAGCTGATAAATGTGTCTAATATAAACTATTGAAGAGCAAGAAATTCTGAAAACACCGGAGAAAGTAAATACAATAAATTTGGGGTGACATTTCTCTCCTTAACTCAGGTTTTCCAGCAGCAGCTGCCCAGCCCTCCGGCGGCTCAGAACTTCGTGTCACCTCCAAAATGTGATGAAGAGAGACCCTTGTGAAACGTTTGTGTCCTTGGAGCAGGGGGAGTCGAGGCTCTATCTTCACCTGGGGTCTGGCTGGGCTGTTGATGAGGGAGAGACGCACCGAGCTCTGCGGGTTCCTCCCCTGCAAGGTCCTGGTCCCCTTGAGAACAAAACTTTTCCCTTA
Organism: Piaya cayana; assembly: GCA_013389865.1. Lineage (NCBI taxonomy): Eukaryota > Metazoa > Chordata > Aves > Cuculiformes > Coccyzidae > Piaya > Piaya cayana. The sequence continues at coordinate 7,945 of WAAB01004478.1, read as the reverse complement.
AACAGTCACTAAAACTGAAATAATCGATGAAAAATGAGAGTTCGGTGTAGGAGAGAAGGTGATAAAGCACACGTACAGCGTCACTATCCAGCTGCCCAGCCTGAGCTGACGTCCTTGGGAAGATGCTGGTGGGGACGAGGTATCCTGGACACCCTTGGAGACCCCTCCTCGATTCTGGGGCACAACCCACCGCAGGGCAAAACATTTTTGCTTTCACCCGTTTATCGTCTGGGACAAGACTCGTTACTGGTTCAAAAAACACAAAACATTTTTGCTGGAAATCCCCTACATGGAGATCTTATTGGTGAGGTGGGGACGTCTGGATCAGTCCTGCTGCACCAGGAGCTGGATTCCCCTCCTGAGGGTCTCGTGGTGGGACCCTTTCCCGGGCTGAGGAGCGTGTGGGTGGGGGGTTTTCCATCTTCTGCCTTCTTTTTGGTGCCTAATTCCCTCGTGGCTGGGTGAATCCTGCCTGCCAGTGAGCACTGGGCTCCTGGTCCTTGCTGGTGCCGAGGCCACTTGCAGAGCAGCCGAGGGCTGGTGAAAATGCTGAGATGCCTGAAGGGCCCCAGCCAAGTCTCTGTATGCATTCAGCACGGTCGTGTTTATCCAACAGCGCCGGGGCACTTAAGCCTTGATGAGGAGGAGGAGAGCGGTGCCCTGCGTGCCGGCTGGCGCGTGATGCGGGCCGGGTGCCCGGGCTGAGCGTGCGCCCTCTGAGCCACCCGCGTCCCCCCGCCGGGACCCAGCCCCTGGCTCCCCTCCTAATCATTTTGCCTAAATGCTTCGCAAATCAGCCAGCAACCCATTTATCCCCGAGGTATTTGGGAGATGTCACTCGGAGAATGTTAATGGCGCGTGAGCTCCGGGTCCTGCGTGTGCGGCCGTGCAGCGGCTGGGACGTCACACGATGGGATGGTGGGTTCGGAACGCTGGGTCCTCTCGGCGTTTAGACCCCTCTTCCCTCCAGTGCAGCGCAGAGACCTGTGGAAGAGCCTGGGCTGTTGAGCTGGCGGCGCTGTCATGCTCAAGACTTGTTATTTTTGGATGGAGTTTCCGAGCCCCCTCTCCCCCCCGGCTTTAAACACAGTTGTTTATTGGAGCTGACAGTAGAAACACAAGCAGTTGGTCCATCGCTTCTGCAAGAGTCGTGTCTACCGGCGGTGGAATGAACATGACGGAGCCGATGACTAATACAGCTTTGAATTTTATATGCTTCCAGCTAACGGGTCCCATATGTTCCGCCGCTGCAGCCCGAGGAGAGAGCAGCGAGTTCGGGGCTGGCTCCAGGGCAGGAGCCTCGCTGGCTCCGAGGAGCTGGTGGTGGAGCTGGGACGAGGCCCAGGGCTGCGCTGATGCTCTCAGGCCATCTCAGGGCCCTTGGGTGACTCTGGCCTCCTGCCCTCCCTGTGGTGGCAGCTGGAGCCTTTCTGCTGATGTGACTGGGGGGTCTGAGCCCTGGAGGAGCATCAGGAGCCCGTGTGAGCTTTGTGGGCAGCACAGGGGATGCAATAGATTTATGGAGAGATCAAAGAGTCTCTCATCTCCCCTGGCTAACCTGGATCTCTCGCTCTACAAGAGGCTGTCGTGATCCCATCGATACCCTTGGCTTGGAGCTCTCTCTCTTGGAGGGCTGAGCAGGAGGGGAAGTGGCGTTTCCTCCGCAAGCTGCTGTGTCATTAAACCAACCCATCAGCTCTCACAAATCACACTTAGTGAAAGTATGAGCAGCTTTATCGCAGGGAGCTGCTCAAACCCCACCTCAATAACACGTAGACCACGTCCTCCCTGGGCACTGGGGTGCAGGGTCCCGCGTTTGCTGCCGCTTCTCTGGAGGAGCAGAGGCACTTTGAGGGGATCACACAGCTTCAACAGGTCCTTATTCCAGGACCTACAACACTAGGAGACTGTCCTGGAGCAATTCCCGACAGTCTGTGCTCCCCGCTGCTGGTGCTGGGCTGGGAAAGGCTTTTGTCTTCTTGCTTTTGTTTGCACAGCACCGGCTGGGCTGCTGCCACGTCGCCGTTGGGTGCGTGTTGGTTCATTCAGACAAAAATCAGGATCCGAATGAAGAAGGACATGACGGGAAGGCCATTCCCTCTGTTTGCAGCCTGGGAAGCGGTTCCCAGTGTCCCTCTCACCTCCCAGAGCGTCCCTGCCCTTTGCCAGCCTTGGCCTCGGTCTCTCGTGGGGCAGCACCTGGGAAGGGCCACGGGCTGGGGCTGTTCAAACAAGCCTGTGGCGTGTTCCTGAGCAGCTGACACCCAGAACAACTGCCCAGCCCGGGAGGGGTTTGGCATCCCAGCCACTGGGAAAAAAGCTGCTGGCGCCTGGGCCGATGGACTGGAGGCCAGAGCCGTGCCCGGGCCAGCTCCCTGCGCAGCTCTGACCGTGTGTGGTTTTAAACTCCGCTCGGCAGCCTGGGTCGGGCATGGGCAGGGGAGGTGAGGGTGTCAGCGCTGGCTGCTGCCTGTGCCCTCCCTCCTCAGGGGCAGCAAAGACCTTTCCTCTAGCCGTGCCCTTGGTGCTGGTCATTTTTCGAAGGCCACGGAGCTCTACGATGGAGCAGCATGTGCTTGGGGAGACGCGATTCCACCCTGGATCCTCTCTCCAAGCTGCTGGAGGAGGGTTTGCCCTACGCTGCCCTGCCCGTGCAGCCCCAGGTCCCCTTTGCTCCGGCACAGAGGCTGCAGCCCTGATCCCTGTTTCAATTCCCAGCTGCTTGTGGGCAGAGGTGGCCCCAGCGGCAGCGTTTCCAGCTCTGCCAGCCTGGCCCGGCGTCCAAATTCCCATCGCCGTGTCTCCAGCCAGTTCCCATCTGTTACTTCTTCATTCACTTGATTTATCTGCCAAAGAAATTCCTGGTATAAACACAGCATTATCAGAATCTCGCTGCAGACTTGGCCCCTGGATTCCCTGCCAGCTTTTGCTGCTATTGCACTTTCCCCGCGGCAACTCTCCAGCGCAAACAAACCTCCCGCGGGGAGCTGGGGAGCCCGGGGTGCTCCGGGTGACCCCCCGGGAAAGGCTGCGGGTGCGATCCCGCAGGGATCGGCTGTTTGCATCGCGGCGGGGCGGCTGCTGGGGGTGGTTGGTGCTCTGGAGCGAGTCTGGAAAACGACCCGCTGCAAATGGTTGGACTCGATGATCTGATGGGTCTCTTCCAGGCTGGTGATTCTATGATTCTATGAAACGGGACCATGTTCCCCTTCCTTCTGCAGGAGGGTGAGTCGGTGCCCAGGTCGCGGTACCAGGGAGGCATCGCCAGCCCATCCAATAGCCCCGACACACGATGCGTGTCCTGTTGCTCCTGCCATGACCAGAGATTCCATGTGTCCAGACAGGACTCTGAGCAGATCTGAACCTGCCCCTGGGTCACGACCACGATCTCGTTAACAGCTGCTCAGGGCGATGCTCACCCACGAGGAGCTGCGTTTAATCACGCTCCCTGTTAGAGAGAGGGCAGAGGCTCATCCTTCTAAGGCTGAAGGTCACTGGGTCGATCTCACTATCGGTGGCTGTGGGACAGCCCAGGCCCTGCTGGAGTCACAAAAGGGATCAAAACACCCAGTTCCAGGGTCAGTGCTGGGAAGCGATGCCTGTTCTCCCAGGGCACTGATGGAAAACATGATATTCTTCCCAAGACGGATGAAACAAGAGGTTGGAAGGTCCCAGCTCTCTCTTTCCCGCAGTCCTTTTGCAGCACTCGTCCTCCTCATCACTTCACTTTGAGCCTCCCATCTCCCCTGGGCTGAGCGCTGGGACGATGCAGGAGCGAGGATGGAGCAGCCCCTCACGGGGGTCTCTGTCACCCACGCCAGGGTCAGGCTGATCTGCAGCTCTGCCAAAGGGGTGAATCTGCCTGGTGCTGGCAGCCCCGCACTGCACCCTGTCCAAACCTGAGGCTCGATTTTCCCTCAGCCCATACTCCTTTTGATTGTAACTCATGGGCACATCGAGCCCATTCATTGAGTGGGAATCTGACCCTGCAATTGAGGGAAGATCTCTCTTAGCTCCCTAAGGGGCTGTGTAAGAGGCAGATTTTGTTTTCGCAGCCCACCTGGCAGTGGGGACGCTCCTGCCGGGGTCTCTGCTCCTGCCCTGCTCGCTGGGTCAGGCACAGGCTGGAGCTCACGGGGATTGGACTCCTGGCATCCCTGGAATCGCCACCGTTATCGGATAGGAAGAAGCGGGCGATGCAGAGAGGAAGGGATTGCCTTGAGCCGCTGATAACGCCGTATGAATTACCGTGATAGCACCGGGACGGCTGCCATGGGGGAAAGGCTGGATGATAAAATCATCATAGGATAGTTTGGATTGGATGGGACCATGAAGAGCATCCAGTGCCACCCCTGCCCCGGGCAGGGACACCTCCCATGGGATGAGGGGCTCCAAGCCCCATCCAACCTGGCCTTGAACCCCTCCAGGGATGGGGCAGCCACCCCTGCTCCGGGCAACCTCACCCTCACCAGGAAAAACATGAGGATTATGGTTTGACTTGTGTTGCCAGCAGGAATTTAATGTCCAGTGTGCCCAGAGCTGATGACGATCCAAGGTGTGCAGGGCTGTGTGAGGAAGGAGATGCTCGTAGCTACCTAAATAACTGGTAGCCAAAAGGGTCCCCAAGTTTTATTTCCATCCGCATCTCCTGAGCCCTCAGAAGGGTCCGTGCTGAGCAGGCTGCCTTTGTTCAGCAGCTGGGAGGAGGATGCTCCAGGTCAAATCTCTTGTGCAAGGTGTGTTTTGGAAAAAAAGGTCTTTCCCCACCCCAGAGCGGCTACGGACCTTTCCATGCACAAAATAATTTTTCCAGCTCTTTTGGCAAAGAGAAGGTTTGAACCTAGATTCCCTTCAATTTAAAGAGCCTTTATCTCTTTTTTTTACTTTCTGTGGAAGCAGAAGTCACTTCCCACTCCAGGTCCTGGTTGCGGCGTTCCAGCTGGGACGGCTCTCCCACACCCAGCCCCATCCCGCGGGCAGCGCACTGTCCTCTGCTTGATCTTCCCGGAGCCTTTCAAAGCCACCAGCTCTGTTTATGCCCTGGTGCACCCTTGCTTGCTCCTCGCTCGACGTCTGCGGAGATAAAAACCTGCCTGTGCACCACGAGGGCGTGTGCGGGTGCACGTGCCCAGCCGGGTCTCCTCTAGGGTTAAGTTTGGGTCTTTCCTTCCATTCTGAGAGGAGGGGATGGGTCCAAGGGACTCGGGGACAGGTGCCCTGCTCCAACCTCACCTCCTGCCCGCGGTGACACTGGGGTCACCGACACGGAGACGGCTCCGGGGTCCCGGAGCTCTGGGAAGCTGGAGCGTGGGACAGGGTCCCACAACAGTCCGCAGCCATCACTCGCGGGCGCGAGCTCTGTGTTTGTTTTTGTAATCCCTCCCCCTTTTTTTTAATTGTGATTTTAGCGGCGGTGAAAGGTGCTGGATTGACAAGCCCTGGAGACGGAAGGGCCTCTGGGCTCCAGCGAAGTTTACATTTACGAAGGACACAGCGAATAAATAGAAGACAGTGTTTAGAGTCCTCTGCAGACACTTCAGACTTGCTTATAATTCTGCAGCAATTCCATCACCTCCGGAGTGATTGATGCTCTCTATAAAGTCCTGCCTTAAAACATTTTCCTATGTGTCAGAGGAAGAAGTTTATTACACTTTACCGAAAGGGCAGGAGTTGCGTTGGGCTGAAGGCTGAGTCCTTCCCAGCCCCGTCCTCAGGAGAGAAAATAATGGGAGGGCTGGAAAGAAAGAGCCTGACCCAGAGCACGCCCGCGGCTCAGGGAGAGCCAGGGCTGGGACCGAGTTCTCCGTGGATGCTGCAGACAGGGTGTGTTCTACAGGTTTTCAGTGAATTTTATTTTTCTGAAAGCTGTTGTTTTCATTCAGGGGAACGCACAATGCATCTGCTTTCATTTTTAAAAAAAAGGATAATATTTTTCATTAAATTACCAAATACATCGAGGTGAGGCGGCTTCGGGGACAGGGATGGGGCGCGGGTGCTCTAAGGAGGCACTGAGCGCTCGGTGGCTTTTGACACTGGGGTCGTTCTCTGCCTGTCTGCTTGCTGTGCTGCCTGCTCCTATCGACCCTAGAAAGCAAAAAGGAATCAAAGACCTCTAAGATCATTGAGTCCAGCTGTCAGCCCAACCCCGCTGTGCCCACAAAACCATGTTCTGAAGTGCCGTGTCTACACGTCTTTCCAACACCTCCACGGATGGAGGCTCCACCACTCCTCTGGTCGTGCTCTCCCAATGCTTCACTGCCCTTCCAGTGAAGATGTTTTTCCTAATATCCAATTGAAACCTCCCATGNAATCTCAATTTTGATGTTTTAAGAAGAACCTGATAGTTCAGCTAATTGTCTCCTAAAGACTCGGCTCCTTCCCTGCTTTTGTGCTGGATTCACCTTTTTTCCTTCCCTTCCCGCGATGCCCCCAGGTAAAAGGCGAATTGCAACCTATAAACCCCCCCCCCCAGTCGCTTAATTTGAACCAGAGAAGAGAGCAAGAGCCTAGATGGAGCTGGATTTATGCTCCGAAGGAGCCCCTTCCTCCAGCAGCGGCTGTCGAGCAGCATCTGAAGCAAATTGAGGGTAACCTCCCGTCCCGCCCGGCTCTTCCAGCAGGGTTTGCCGGGCCCGGGGACATCTGCGAGCCGCATGTTGGATTTGGCAGCCGCCGAGCCCATTGTCAGCCAGTTCCATTAGCTGGTAATGGACAGACCCGCGCCGGCCAAGCCGTTCCCTGCACGCGGAGCCACGTGTGGCCGCAGCGTCCCCGCCCCGCGCTGCCCAGCGCCCTCGGCACCATCCCTGCCCCTGCCCCCTGTGCTTCGACAGCCTCCTCGGGCGCCCTTTGCTGTCTGCTCATCCACCCCAGCACTCGCGCTCTCCCCTGCCCAGCTCCTGGGCAATCGTGGAATCGCTTGGTTGGAAAAGACCTTTGAGATCATCGTGTCCAACAGCACCTGCTCGATATCCCTGAGCATCTCGGCTTTTAAACACATCCAGGGATGGGAACTCCCTCAGCACATCTCTGCAGGTCCCCAAGGAGCCATCCTGACACGGGAGGGGCTGGGAAAGCAATTAATATCTTGCTTTGCCCACTGACTCTAAAGGTTGTTGGTATTTTTTCCCCATTGTGTATCCAACAACATGGAAAAATGCGAAGGATGTGGATCAAGAGGAGGAATCGGGAAGCTTAACCTGCGGCTGGCGAGCTGGTGGAGCTCGGGGATGAGGAGCCAAATGTCAGACACGTGATGCCTGTATCGCACGTCGGGGATTAGAGGCTTGTTAATGAGATTTTCCATGTTTTTTGGGGGGTTGAATGTGCATCATGGGTGGGTCGTTAGGACAAGCTCCCTCTTACGCCTGGTTCACAGTCCTGGGGCCGAGGACAGACTCTCCCTGCTCGGTGCTGGGGCTGCAGGTGTCTCCCCAGCAGAAAAGAGGTTCTGTTTGCCTCTAAGATTAGAGGCAGCATCCAAGCACCAGCCCGTGAGCAGGCAGCTCAGCGCCTCTGAGCATCAGGACATGAGGCAATTCCCTCCCTCCTGGGACTGGGAATGTCCCAGAGCAGCGTGTCCCACCTGCGAGGGCTGAGGAGAACAAACCTCTGAGGCTCCATCACCCTCCTGGCCCTCCCCTTCCCTTGGGGTCTCCACTCCCAGCTCATTCTCTGATTTATGATCAAAATCGTACAGCGCGATCGGGACACTTCATAAAACGTTTAATTGCGTTTCATAACCGCCTTCCGTAAACCGTCCGCGACGCGTTTATAAACTTCCCCGTCTCTTCTTTCCTGGCTCTCGCAGCAAACACCCACAGAGCCGCGGCCGCCGTACCTGGGGCTGCGGCCGCGGGAAAGGCCGGGATGCTCCGCTTGGAGCTGAGCCGGGATCTTCTTGGGGGGCAGGAGGGATTTGGGATCTTGGACGATGAATTTTATC
>WAAB01004476.1:244283-257869 GCA_013389865.1 Piaya cayana | reverse complement strand
CTGGAGAAGAGGAGGCTGAGGGGAGACCTCATTACTCTCTACAAATACCTGAAGGGAGGTTGTAGGGAGGAGGGTGCTGGCCTCTTCTCCCAAGTGACAGGGGACAGGACGAGAGGGAATGGCCTCAAGCTCCACCAGGGGAGGTTTAGGCTGAACATTAGGAAAAAAAAATTTCATGGAAAGGGTCATTGGGCACTGGCAGAGGCTGCCCAGGGAGGTGGTTGAATCACCTTCCCTGGAGGTATTAAAAGATGGGTGGGTGAGGTGCTGAGGGACGTGGTTTAGTGTTTGATAGGAATGGTTGGACTCGATCTGATGGGTCTTTTCCAACCTAGTGATTCTGTGATTCCATGATTCTATGAATATATGGTCATGTCTGGACCACAGAGCACACACATGACCTTGGTTGGAGCTCACTGCTCCTGCTGAGCCGTGCTGTCCTGGGACACACTGCATGATTTCTGTGTCCTCTGCTTTCTCAGTGCCCCTGCTGGCCGGTGGGGATGGCCCTCATGCCTGCTGTAGAGCTAGACGTGCTACTTCGAATACCCACAATCCAGGTAAACTTCATGTTTCCCTTTGAATGTGCTTTTTAGTAAGACGACAAAAGCCATGACCATCAACAAAAATAAATCGCTGATGTTTTTCATTCAGCAAGGACTCTAATCCCTTCTAAGGGCACCAGAGAACCATTAACAGTAATTTTAAATGAAATACACCCATGCTAAGTCTAACTAATCAGCCCCTCAATTATACTGGCAGAAAGATGTATTCCAATTACCAAAGTACTTTCAAGTGAATTAAAGACTCCTTGCTGTACCAGCTATGGAGGTCACTCAATGTTCTCTATGAATCCCTGCATGTTTACATTAAAAAAGCACACCATGATCTTTGGCAAAGGCACTTGCTCTAGGCTAGTTCAGCTTTTGAGCTTGTTGCCATAAATACAATAGAAAAGCAGCCAAGCATTTCAAAAGAAGCCAAGAATATCTTTCAATACTTTCTTTCCATATCAGTGATTAATCCAAATTACACAGGAAAAGCTGTGTAAATATGGAGTAAAACTTTAAAAGATGAAAGTGCAAATAACTTATTTACCATATTTAACAAGCATAGTGTTCATGTTGGGAAACCAGGCTGGTTTTGAAGGAATAAATCATGCCGTTTACAAGAAAACGTTCCCAGCTGGGCTGGAACTGACTTCACAGCCAGCTCAGTCTCCACCTACACCACGTCCCTGGATCACTGAAATTTCTTTTCTTTACCAGCGTGGGCAGCTGCACAGCTGCAGACCCCTGCTCGCATCCTGCTTTCCTTCAGCTGAGAGTTGCAGGGGCCTCATGCCACCACAACTCACTCCACCATCTGTTCTCTACCATAACTATTCCACAAGTCATCTGCTCTATAGTCCACACTCAAGGTTTATCAAATGATAAAGTCTGCAGATCAGGAGATCCACTGCTACAAAAAGATGAGAATCTTGTGCTGTGAGGTGACTTAACACAACCAAATAATGAAGTCCCTCTTCACCCTTCCTGGTAAGGAACACAGGTAATGCCTTCTTCCTTGGGACTTTTCAATTAAGTGACATGGTAACATTGAGTTAGTTTAACAGGAATTTAAGTCTTTATACATTTAACTGTTCCCTGCAATGTCATAATAGAGCAAGTCAGAACATCTGCATCCCAGAAACATGGAAAGATTCTACAGTTATTCCCTGGTGCCAAGTAAGATGGCATAGAGGGAAAATGAGCATGAGATCTATATGAGGGTTTTGTCTAAACCACAAACTAGGCTTGGCCTGTGTTCACTCCTGCTAATCCACTAATCTTTCAAGCTAAGAAGCCTGCATCTCCATGGGAAAGGGCAAAAAATAATGCAGAAACTACTCCACTCACGTTACTTTCCTAAAAGGCAGCATTATTGGAATGGGGTCACTAAACCCCCCCTCCCACAAACCACCCACCTGCTAATTTTCAGAGCCAAAGACCACATCAATTATGTTTTGATACACCAGGATTATGCTTCTTGTCACCTAACATGGGAAGTTGTCATTTTGTTTTCCTCAAAAGCCACATCTTCAGAGACTTCCACGTGTCCAGGACACCAGATGACACAGTTACTGTCTGGTATTCACACACCTGCCCAGTGCTCAACATCAGGATCAATGTAAAGCAGAACCAAAATTAAAAAAAATATCAGGCTGTGTAGAAAGGCTTTTTATTTTGAAAAATGATTTTTTCAACTTTTTTGAAATACAGTGTAAAGTACAACATAGAATTACGTCTGCAAGTCAGCTTATGCATATCATGCTAGTTATTTACATGTAGATATATACAGAGTGCAGATAATTATTGAAAAAACACTACAAAATAAACAGAGAGTTCAATAAGATAATTTAGCAGGACTTTATTAAATAGATATATAGTTAATGATTGTATATACTTTCCTATTAAAATACCACATAGCATCTAAAGTAACTCTAATACCTCCGAAATTGTCATAAATATGATTAAAACCAGAAACTATCCATGTGCCTTGTTCAGCTGCTTTGCCCACTGCTATAACAGAAACTCTTGTAGTGCTGAGATCACAGTGCTATGTTTTGTGCCAGAACTTTAATGACAATTCCCAATAAAAGACTTGCAAAAAGCTCAGATGCAGAATAGCTTTCAGGGGAGACATCCAAGAGCTGAAGCACCATTCCCTCCACTTAAAACAATGATAATACGACTTATTAAATACTGCCACATACAGAGCAAGAAAAACAATGCTATGATCTTCAGTGACTGAATTACAACATTGAATTAGTAGCTGTTTGGATACCAAGCACCTTATTAAAACAAAACAAAACAATCTCCCAAAGCCCATGAAAAATGTTATCCAAAAAAAAGGAGACCTCCCAACTTGTATTGAAACAGTCTGATCACCAGTTTGGCTTTTACATGAGGTGTAACTGGAAGGGTCACGGCAGTGGTTTTCAGGTCTGGGTGACCACAAAGAGCGAGAGAACCTTGCCTGTAGCTTGATCTCTGGTCACTGAGTAATTGATATAGGGCATACTGCTCAAAGCAAGGAAAATGCCAAGCTGTATCATACGTTACCCTATTAACAGAATATTCTAGTTACTTTCTGGGGGCCTCTGGTCATCAGGCCCTCATAATAAGTTGCCAAAAGTCTGTCTTTGACTTCACAAGAGCTTTGGGAGTTTCCATCAGTGGAGAAGATTGACCCTAGTCTGTAGGATGTGCTCCCCTACTGGGATTTCTCTTCTTGTTGCTCAATCCAAAATTGCACAAACTGCTGCCTTAGGAAAAGAAGTATGAAGAACAATATGCTTTTAAATTTCATTACTTATTCTGATATAACCTTATGAAGTAGAAAACAGACCAGTGGAGAAATGTAACAAAAAAAAATATCCCATTGCTGCTTGTTTTGTTGTAATTACTGTACTGAACTACTGAATTTTGCAACTTTTCTCCTCCTAACATGTCTTTCCTAAAGGTGCATTACAATTCAATCCACTTACAGGCAAAGAATAGAGATTAGCACCAGAAAATATATAAAAGAAAAATAAGTTACTATTGCTACTGTAGAATAGTGCTGATCAGCAAACCTGTGCATAATTTTTTTCCAGAAATAACTGAACAAGGATCTTTATAGATTAGTTACGGACATCAGAGATAGCTATGGTTTAATTTAAGAGTTTTGTTACATATAACTCTAAATGCCAAAATATGGCAAGGACATTTAATACTGAACTCATAGGAATTACACAAAAAATATTATTTCATCTTTATCATCATTAATAAAAAGTGTGAATATAAAATATTAATATACTTTACATATTTATCATACAATATATCATTCCTTCACACTATTAATTTGATGCATGTTGTGCTGCAACATGTACCAAAAGGTTTAACAAAGAAAAAACATGGCCAATCACATAAGTTATGGGAAAAGACATTATTTCCACAAGACAAACAGCAATCACAATGTTACGTCTACCTTGAGTTCTACAGTGATAATTTGGAAGAAAATCTGCTGCATCCTTTTAGGAAAGATAATAGTTTTAATAAAAAAATTGCACAACCTTTGCTTGTAGAGTGAATCTGACTTTGATGAAAAACAGTAAATCAATACTATGAACTAATTTAGTTCAGGTGATTTTCTTGTAAGGCACTGTCAAGTTATTGTATCTTCGTTTAAATGTTACAATGGATTTCTGATCCTTTACAATTACCAAAAAGGATTTTTTGTCAAGCCTGAGAGTATCATCATTCGATGAGCTTTGGTGCTGCTCTCTCCTCCATTTCAGTCTTTGAACACATAGTTATTTAACTTTCAAGGTCACTGCACAGTTTCTTGTAGAGATAAACTCCCTCCTGGAAAGTCAAGGAAGAGCTGGGGCATCCACAAGCCAGCAGTGAGATTATACAGAAAGTGCTTGTTACGTACCGCAGAAGAGAGGAAACGAATAAAAAACATTTTTCAAAAAATGAAAAACCCTACTCATCGACAGTGAGTAGTTAATGGTAATTAAGAACAGGCATAATCTTTTTCAGATGGAAATGCCATTTTAAAGCTTAACTACTTCAAATTTATTAGTGTGATCATCACGGCTAGGTTCAGAAGAAAGGCCTGAAAAAGTGCAGTCTTACAGAGGAAAATACAGATTTGTTTGTGAGCAGCTGAATGAATGGGATCCAGTTTCTAACAAATTCTTTTGCAATTCAGTTTTGTGTCTAATGTGAGATGACTGCACAGGAACAGACAAAACACCTCTTTTCCACAGGGATTCCTCCAGGTCTTCCGACAACCTCTCCCTGAGCACTTACAGTCTCTACTTATTTAATCTGCAACTGAACTTTGCATTTTTACAAAATTTTTAATGAACTTTGCATCTTTGAGTCCTCTAGCTTGCATTTAGCCTGATTTCAAAACCTAACATGGGATGTACCCAGGCATACATACAGGCTGTGACATTACCTAAGGTTAGCTCCCCCTCCAACCCCTGCTGCCTTTTTGAATTAGGCTAAAGTGAAGCAAATTAAGAGCAAGCATTTTCTCTTTCACTGTTTCTGAGGAATTTTTCAACATTTAAATTGCTCTTGAGAGGTATAATAAGTCATCAAGGGATGTTCAACACAAGTCAGTTTGCACTGGTGCAACAGGTAGAAATTGGGATTCTTGCCCAAACCACTGCATTTCGCTGCCTGGGTGACACAGGCTGGGCCTCCAGCCTCTGCTCCCCTCCTGCTCCTTTTTCCCTGCAGCACCGCTTCTCCTGGGAAAGTCACCAGCGGTAAGCCTTTTGAAATCCTGCAGCTTTTGGATTGTGAAATACAGCAAAAACACAACCAAACCCATGCTCATTTGGCTGTTTCAGGCATACTTTACAACAAGAAATCTTGTCTTGCCTTGCAAATAAGAAAAGCTCAATCTGATGAGAAAAGACCTTCATCTCTTTCACATCTGCACTGGGCACATTAGATGAGCATGTGTTTCCCTTCTCTTCCTGTAACAATGTCTGGAACAACCCTTCATCACAATGTGCTGAACACAACCTGGTCTTAAGGTGAAGTAAAACACGATTTGGGACTAGAGTGAAGGGGGAGCCCAGATTAGTGAGTCACCAGTTCAAGGAGTCAGTCCTCAACTGCCTGCAGTTTTACACAGACTGGCCCCCCTGAAAACCTAGACCATTTCTGGAAGGATACTTTTCCAACCTCTCTCCTACTCTGATAACCACTCAATACTTTATTTAGCGAGGCAAAGGATCCTGCAGGTTTTTGTTACTAGTCTGAATTTAAACGCAGGATTGCTCTGCAGATATCATGCACTACATACAAGTAAAGAAGGTTCTGATTTCCTTCTTTTTGTTGGTAGTCAATCTTATTTTGTAATTTAAATGTAAGAAAGCCTATGGGAAGAAAAAAAAAGCAATTAAAAGATTACTGATGTTTTTAGTCCTAACAGAAGTTCTTCCTTAAACTTTCTAGAAGTAGGGTACAACCTATAAAAATCAACAGAGATTTATATATTGATTTTTGTTACTGAAGAAAGAAATAAGCCTAGATATGTCTATGAAACAGTGAATTCTTTCTGTGGCACTAATGCTGGAGAATTATTAATATGGAGCTTAAACATTTTGGTTGTCAGTCAGACACGGCAGGCAATCCATGTTTTCCCTCAAGGCTGCACAAGAAACACAGTGAGAATTAGAAAGCTGCTTATGGTTTTGTGTTCTTTTGAATTTGGTGGGGTTTGTGGTTTTTTTTCCAGTCCTACCAGGATCAATCAATGGGTCTTTACAAAATCTCTGAAAATTAAGGTTGTTTTATTCAAAGGAAGGGGAGAAATCTTTGGCAAATAGTTCAGCAAGAAGTTGGCAGAAGTCAGGAGAACCAATACTGAATACTTTTACTGCTACATGGAGCTTTCAGCATTCAGAGCTTATAAAATTAGCTACTTCACAGGCCATTTGTCTTATTTGCAATGGAAAAAGTTGGAAAAGGACTCAGCTACAATTTATCTCATGTTTCAAAACATACTGCTGCTTTTCACTGCTCACTTGACACAACTAGCAATCGTTCCAGCATCTCCTTGTTTCTGACAGATGTTCTGAGATACACTGAGAATATCTTCCTGATGACAGGTATCCTTGAAATAAAAGTTGCTAATATTATCTATACTGATATAGAAAGAAGGAATTAAACTTAAGAAGCATTTGAATAAAACATTCATTAAACATACCACATTTTGAATAAGTACTCACTGCTCAGGCAGCATATAAACTGATTTCATTGTCAGTTGAATAAATTCTATAATATAATCTCAATGACCAACAGAAGTTCAAACTTCCGATTTACAGAAAACTCATTTCTTATTTGAAATGATTAGGACTAATTTTAGAATCAAGTTTTCGAAGGGAAAATTCAGATCACAACAGAAGCATTACTTACATTGTGGAAAAAATACATTTTTCCATGTTAAAAGCTACAGATTGAAAGAAATGTCATAGAGTGCATTGCCTCTGAATTTCACACTTCTGTGAGCAACATCCCAGGACCTGAAGGTCTGCAGCTAAATGGCAACTTTTTGACTTTATTGGTCTAGTGTTCCTTACCCATAAAAGAAGAACAGAACAACCTTTGCAAACAATGGAAGTTATTTAAACAGAGTACCGTCTTCAGTACAGAAACTGTTAACTGTTTCATTACATTCTGTTCCGTTGATAGGGAGCTGTGTAACCTGCAGCTGCAGTATTTGTAGGAAATCTACCGCTCAGCTAACGGGCTGATCCCATATCTGTGTCAGATAAAAATCATAGTGCTTATTATTTGTTACCATGGATACCATGAAGATATTGCTGTCCACTAAAAATTACTAGAGGAAGACAACATAATTCTCAGGAACGAGTCCTGTTTTGCCTTCATAAGTTGCTTTTAGCCATCCTGGTTCCACTGATGGATACACTGCAAAAAAAAAAAACAGCCAGACAAAACATATTTACAATAAATTAACACTGATAAAAGATCCTACATATGTTTCAAATATTTATTTAGACAGTATTTATTCAAGAGCAATTAAAAAAAACAGGACAAAACTGGAGAGGTGAAAATGGAATTATGCTCTCTTATCTTGTGAAAACAGTTAAGTTATACCTTTTTTTAATGTAAAAAGAGAACGTAAAACATATCTTACCATTGGAAAATATTGCCCCCTGTGGGAATGACAGCTCGTGACTATGCTCAGCCTTACAGGAATACATGGCTTTTGCTTGCCTGAAAGAAAAAAAAATACAGGTTTGCAGTAAATGAGATGACAAGGAAAAGTGTATAAAGAAGTTAAATAGAATTGGAACAATCAGTTGCACAAATACAGGATGATAATGACTAGTTACATAGTAGTTCAGAAGAGCAGAATTACAGCAGACACTAACTTCAAGCTTACTGGTGTTAACAAGTATATTATTGCAGAAAAGAGACCAATATCCTACTTTAGTGTTTAAAGAGGAATGTAATTTATAACTTTTAAAAGGATTTTTTCATTCAAGTTGAAGTTCTCATTCAAATGAACTGAGCACATTGCTTGAAGCGAGTCACAGACTGCCTAGAGGCAGACCAAAAGTGATCAAGGTCTAAAAACACGACTTGTGAGATAATATGGTTGATCAGTCTACAGAAGAAAATAATAGACAAATGATAGGTCAATACGTGACAACAAAAAGAAAAATCTGTTCTGTAAGCTGACTGTAAAAAGGTCTCAGATTTAATTTGCAGCAATGGAGATTTAAAATAGGTGTCTGGGGTGGGGTTCAGCTTCAGTCTCCTAAATTCAGATGTCTATGAAAAAAGCTATGTGCCTAGCTACACAGACCCTCCAGGCCTGGCTTCTGCTACATTAGATGCATATTTGAGAGTGCAACCAATGGCTCACCACGTTCCACTATTTGTAGTGAAACCTTTAATGAAAAAATTCCCTAAATAATACCTGACATAAAGGCATCTACAGGTAGTCATCTAAGTTGATGCCTCTTAATCTGTAGCTGGAAGACTCCTCTACTAGTTAGAATAGGGAAGCACTGGAACTCCCAAGAATTGGAGAAGCCTGAATTGAAGAATTCCCATTACTGATAATTCATTAGAAAAAAAATAACTAGAACTGAATTCTTAATCTCAAAATAATTTTTCTCAAAGTCAATATAATGAAAAGCACTGCTGATGTTCTAATTATATTGACCCAGATCAGTAACAGTCTGAAAAAACAGCTATTTCCTCTATGGCGTAATCATAGATTTTACAAATAAAAAGTAGTAGAGTAACTGTTAATAATTATTATAGTTGCAATGAGTATAAAATAATTGGTAGTGAATATACTAAAGCAGAGGGATAATTCTGAACCTGTTTTTTCTTAGCTGCATGACTAGCAAGCCTGTTAATAGCAGGACATCTGAGGCATAATGTGACAAAAGACATTTAAGGCAATAATAAAACAGAACAGCAATATTTAAATGTGAGGCAAAATTATTCAAATTATTCTTGAAACAGCACTTGTTAGCTTTTAATGCCCTTAGAAAAAGTTAAGAAAAACAAATGCCATTTTTGCCTGTATTCTGTCTACGAAAGTATTCTGTTTTAAGCTTCTAATTTTAAGTTATCCAAGGAAATTTACCTACAAAGTAAACAGAAATTAAGAAAACGTG
Source organism: Piaya cayana (assembly GCA_013389865.1). Lineage (NCBI taxonomy): Eukaryota > Metazoa > Chordata > Aves > Cuculiformes > Coccyzidae > Piaya > Piaya cayana. The sequence continues at coordinate 248,658 of WAAB01004476.1, read as the reverse complement.
GACTCTGACTTGCTCAGCTCTGCAGAGAGAAAGCTTCCCCATATTTGATATTTAGACAGATACACAAACAAGCTACAAAGAAGTCAGTTTCTCAAAAACTCATGAATTACAGGATTCTTCCTACTGCCTTGCTCCTGACACAGTGTAATTACATCCCAACATTATCTACAAACGCGTGTGATGGTATAACGGAAGACAGAGTCCACAAGCATTTACTCATAGTTCTGGAAAAAATTTTAATTCCCTGGTTATTGTCTCCACACTCAATTTGATCACTTAGGTGGTTATATCAGTTATTACTCAATTCAACCCTATTCTGCTAGAAGCATTAGCAATGAAAACGGCTTGCAGATTCTTCGGAATTTTTTTGCGTGTGATTATGAAAATGGACATTCTTACTTATGGCATTAATACTTTTCTTCCTATCAACAAGGTTGTTTGTTAAAAAGCATGAGATATCATCATCTGTTATGGTTCTCTTAAAATATGCTAATAATCTGAGAAGACTGTGATTCGTGTTGTTTAAAAAGCAGAGAAAAAAACCCACTTCTTTCTGTGACTTTACTGGATAGAATCTAGATGACAAAAAATGAATTTTTCTTTCCCAACTTTTTATTACATTTATTTTAAGCCCATTACAATAAAGTTATATTAGCAGTCAAATGGTCAGTATTCATCAGATGACAAACTATTTTGCTTGACTACACATAGACAACAACGTCTCAGGTAATAATAATAACAACAACAATAATAATAATGAGGATGATGATGTTAGAAATAAGCTTTAAAACTGCTCCTGCCATGATGAGTTTTCAGTATAGCAAGACAAAGACAGAAGCCAGAAGATAAATGAATGAGGGAAAAGCACTTTTTGAGCAAAACATTCAACACTGTACCGCACGACATTCTTGTCTCTAAACTGGAGAGAAGTGGATTTGATGGACGGACCACTTGCTGGACAAGAAATTGGCTGGATGGTCAGAACCAAAGAACTGTGCTCAATGGCTCAATGGCCAAGTGGAGATTGGTGATGAGTGGCATTTCTCACAGGTTCCTACAGGGACAAGTGTTGTTTAACATCTTTGCTGGACAGTGGGATAGAGGGTATCATCAGCAAGTTAGCACATGACACCAAGCTGTGAGGAGCAGTCGACATGAGAGGGAAAGGCTGCCACTCAAAGGGACCTAGACAAGCTTGAGAGATGGGCAAGTACAAGGTTCTCCACNAGGGAAAAGCACTTTTTGAGCAAAACATTCAACACTGTACCGCACGACATTCTTGTCTCTAAACTGGAGAGAAGTGGATTTGATGGACGGACCACTTGCTGGACAAGAAATTGGCTGGATGGTCAGAACCAAAGAACTGTGCTCAATGGCTCAATGGCCAAGTGGAGATTGGTGATGAGTGGCATTTCTCACAGGTTCCTACAGGGACAAGTGTTGTTTAACATCTTTGCTGGACAGTGGGATAGAGGGTATCATCAGCAAGTTAGCACATGACACCAAGCTGTGAGGAGCAGTCGACATGAGAGGGAAAGGCTGCCACTCAAAGGGACCTAGACAAGCTTGAGAGATGGGCAAGTACAAGGTTCTCCACCCGGGTTGGGGCAATTCCAAGCACAAAGACCAGCTGGGTGGAGAATGGATTGAGAGTAGCCCTGAGGAGAAGCACTTGGGGGTGTTGACCAATAGCCTCAACATGAGGAAGCAATGTGTGCCTGCAGCCCAGAAAGGCTTGGGCTAAACCAAAAGAAGTGTTGACAGCTGGTCTAGGTAGTTGATTCTCCCCCTCTACTCAGCTGTCACAAAACCCGACCTGGAGTACTGTGTTCAGTTCTGGAGTCCTGAGTGCAGGAAGACAATGAATCTGTTAGAGCAAGTCCAGAGGAGGGCAATGGAGATGATCAGAGGGCAAGAGCACCTCCCCTATGAGGACAGGCTGAGAGGGCTGGGCTTGTTCNCTACCGCCCTGTCAGCCCCACCTCTGTGCTTGGGGAGATCATGAAAGAGATCCTCCTAGAAGTTATGCTAAAGCACATGGAGGACGGATAGGTGATTAGTAGTACCCAGTATGGCTTTACCAAGGGTAAGTCCTGCCCAACCAGTCTAGTGGCTTTCCTCCAATGGGGTAGCCACAGCAGTGGACAACAGAAAACTAACAGATGTGATCTATCTGGACTTCTGTAAAAACTGACATGGTCCTCCAGAACATCCTCCTCTCTGTATCGGAGAGGTATGGAATTGATGGGTGGAGTGTTCAGTGGATAAGAAACTGGTTGGATGGTCATATTCAGAGAGTAGTAGTCAATGGCTTGATGTCCAGATGGAGATCCACGACAAGTGATATCCCTCAGGGTTCTATACTGGGGCCAGTGCTGTTTAACATCTTCATCAATGATATAGAGAGCAAGATGGAGTGTGCCTTCAGCGAGTTTGCAGATGACACCAAGTTGGGTGGTGCAGTTGCCACACCAGAAGTATGGGATGTCATCCAGAGGGACCTGGACAGGCTGGAGAAGTAGGCCTGTGTGAAACTCATGAGGTTCAACAACACCAAGTTGCAACAAGGTCCTACACCTGGGTTGGGGTAATCCCCGATTTCAATAGAGGATTGGGGATGATGTGATTGAGAGCAGCCCTGTGGAGAAGGACTTCAGGGTGCTGTTTGATGAGAAGCTTGACATGAGCCAGCAATGCACGCTTGCAGCCCAGAAGTCCAAGCATATCCTGGGCTGCATCAAAAGAAGCATGGCCAGCAGATCAAGGGAAGTGATTCTGCCCCTCTATTCCTCTCTTGTGAGACCTCACCTGGAGTACTGTGTCCAGTCCTGGAATCCTCAATGCAAGAAAGATATGGAGCTGTTGGAATGGGTCCAGATGAGGCTACAAAGATGATCCAAGGGCTGGAGCACCGTCTCTACAAAAACAGGCTGGAAGAGTTGGTCTTGTTCAGCCAGGAGAAGAGAAGGCTCTGAGGAGACCTTAGAGCAACCTTCCATTACCTGAAAGGGGCCTACAAGAAGGCTGGGGAGGGATTGCTCACAAAGGCTTGTAGTGATAGGACTAGGGGAAACAGGTATAAACTGGGGAGGAGCAGATTTAGACTAGACATAAGGAAGAATTTCTTCACCATGTAAGTGGTGAGGCAATGGCACAGGTTGCCCAGGGAAGCTGTGGTTGTCTCATCCTTGGAAGTGTTCAAGACCAGGCTGGATGGGGCTTTGGGCAGCCTGATCAAGTGGGAGGTGTCCCTGCCCATGGCAGGGGGGTCGGACCTGGATGATTTTCCCTTCCAATGGAAACTATTTTATGATTCTATGAAAGTCAGGAAAACATACTTAGGGATTACATATTGGTGGATTTTGTACAGAAGCTGCAATAAAGACACCTCATGTCTTACTAAGACTGTTGGATAACTGCAGTATTTGTGGAAGCAGTAAGAAAACTCCCTCTCTTGAGAGCACACTAGATTAGCAGTAGGGATTGGTCATAGAGTACACAATAGTTTAATACAATAGTGTGGGAGATGGATGATTAACAAACTTGAAGTAAGGAGGAAGGAATGGATGACAAAGTAATTCTTTAATTGGAAATTAATTCTTTAATTAGAAAAAGCACAAGGAGCAGCATTTTGGTCTTCCCTGTCCAATCCTAAAACTTGTACCGCGGCTTCTCATTCTCTTTCTGACTAAATGAAACCTGTTCAAACTGGTAATGCTAAGGGAGTACATGCTCATGTATACAAGCAGCAAAAACAGTCAAGTCAAATAATGTCCTAGTGTTAAAAATAAAAACACAAAAGGTGGCACACAGACTCACAACAGAGATACTGCATTATATAAAGTCAGAAAGTTGGGCTGCAAAGACTACTTGGAAGAAGGAATTAATAAGACTGGACGCCTATGGTGGTAAAGCATCAAGTATAAAATTATCTCCTATAATACAGATGACAATGTGAGATTTCAAAGCCATATAGGTACTTTTGATCTGCCCATTGTAAAAATGACCAAGTAGGAATTAAACTATTTAGACACTAAAATACATAGGTAAGCAGTAGCTTATAATTTCAATTTCAAAAGTAGTTATTTTTAGCAGCGGATTTTATATCTACAGAGTTCAACATTATCTTGACTTGAATATTTCTCATATCAAACCAGACAACTTAAAAATAGTTCGGTCTCACACTCTGTCCAACATATGTGTACAAACCCCGGAACTAGAGGAGCAATATGAGTCTCCCATGGTCCAAGAGGAGGAGGTCAGAGCCTTGCTTGCTCAACTGGACACCCACAAGTCTATGGGCCCTGACGGGATTCACCCCAGGGTGTTGAGAGAGCTGGCGGAGGTACTGGCCAAACCCCTTTCCATCATCTTC
>WAAB01004476.1:148616-243758 GCA_013389865.1 Piaya cayana | reverse complement strand
GAATGTGCTGCCTAGGGAGGTGGTTGATTCGCCTTCCCTGGAGGTGTTTAAGTTACGGGTGGACGGGGTCCTGAGGGACATGGTTTAGTGTTTTGTGGGAGTGGTTGGACTCGATGATCCAGTGGGTCTCTTCCAACCCGGTGATTCTGTGATTCTGTGATTCTGTGATATATTCATTAGATTAAGTAGAGTTATAAACCCAAAAGGCTCTTCTACTTGGTGGCTCAAGATGTAATCACCATGATTTCTACATACTTCAGAGCAAGTAAAGACTATCCAAAGGTTTAAATCAGCCTTCATGCTCATAACATTCATGGGGGCTAAATAAAAGCTGTCTCTGAATTGCAAAATTTTACTTAGACTTGAGCAGCACTGTAATAACAGCTGATCTACTTATTTCTTCTTCATTTTTGCCATCTGACCTCTCGTTTTTCATTCCCTTGTTACTGTTGCTCTTCAGCTTTCTTAGGAAGGCTGAAGTAGAGTAGCTATTAAGCCTTTCAGCGTTTTTGGCTTTGTTATCTGCTCTCCATATCCATTATCGAACTGCTACATTTTTCCTTTGACAGATTTTTGCTTCTTACATCCTTTTTATATACAGATAGAGGTGGCATAGGCTCTGAGGGAATAACAAGAGGGGGTTTACAAGAAGGAAGCAACAGAAAGTGAGAGAAAGAATAGTGGTGGAGGTGAAATGATGCAGGACTGCTGAAGCAGTCACTGCTCTCAGCTTAGGGCACTGGCTTAAAAACATTCCAGTCTCTTCATTTATACTTTTCTTCCTTAAACGAATGTCTTGCTGTTTTCATCTCCCTTTACCCCTGGCTACCCTATTTTGGTCACCTTAGATTTCATGCACTGTGAAAAACAAGAAGAGCCTTTATTCATGCAAGTAGCTTTTCTCAAACAAATTCAATGGACCTTTGCAGGTCAGTTTCCTCTTTTTTCATCCCTGATAGATCTGTCTGAGAGGGCAGCCATATCCCCTGCTGCACATCTCAGCACTTGTTAGCATCTAGAAGTGTTCAAGGTCAGGTTGGATAGGGCTTTGAGCATCATGGTCTGGTGGGAGGTGTCCCTGCCCATGGCAGGGGTTGCTGGAACTGGATGATCTTTAAGGTCCCTTCCAACCCAACCCATTCTATGATCTTTGTTCACAGCTGTGCTACTTTAGATTATTACTTTTGAATTCATGGATTAACATTTATTTTATTACTTTTCTATTGCTTGACAGTTCCAGTAGGCTTCACAGTTCCTGGTATCACTAAGTCTAGAGATGGTCAAAAAGACATGTTCTGCCTCAAAGAACTTCCTGAACTGCAGGGATCATGAAAAGAGAGACAGACTTTTCCCCACATGCATTTATTTGACAATCTGCCTCAGTCTATTAATCGCAGGCCATTTTGTAATGTATAGAAGATATTCCTTCATAGACAACCACTACTCAGAATATTTTAACTTAATTTAAGCATGAATCACATCCACCAAATAAATGCCAAAAATTATAAAGAAAATACAAATAATTCCTGCTGCATATGGAAAAAATCATTCACTGAAAGGGTCATTAGGTAATGGAACAGTCTGCCCAGGGAGGTGGTTGACTCACCTTCCCTGGAGGTGTTTAAGGTGCAGGTGGATGAGGTACTAAGGGGCATGGTTTAGAGATTGGTGGGAATGGTTGGACTAGATGATACAGTGAGTCACTTCCAACGTGGTGATTCTATGATTCTATATCACCGAGAAGAGAGGACAACAGCTTCTCCAGACAGATACTGAGGCATAGAAATGGTGATGGGAAAGACAGGAATCCTGATCAAGTTAATCCTGAAATTTCCAAAGCAGTTGTGACTCAGGACCTGTCTACATGAGTCAATTACCATAAACTAGCACATATATACAAAGAGCTGTACAGAGTAAGTACTGTAGTACTGTAATTTTTACCCTATTTACTCTTGTAGCTGTGTCTTTAAGCAGATCACAACCTGAGCATCATTCACTGCAGTTCCCCTGGGTGACAGAATAGGCAGATGGGCTGGTGTACTCTATTAGATTTAGTGTTTTTCTCTGGAGATACAGGGAGTTTAACAAGCCTCAAAAATTCTGCATGTCACATGATACTGTCGAAAAGACACAAAACAAACTCCAACACTACTATTTCAATCTTTAAAGCCAGAAAAACAGAAAGGATTTTATAAACTTTTAAATACCATGAAGCACTTACCGCCCTGAAGAACCCTGTTTAAGTGAACCAGCACTTTCAAACAACTGGGCTCTTGCAGCCACTCTGAAAAGAAAGAAGCAGAGGAAATTCAAAAGCTGTATTTAAGTCTATATTCAGCAGAATTCTTAAGGACAAAACCTAACAGACTTCGATGTGCTTTAGTGCTTTACTGAGTCACCAAGGGAAATCTCAACACATTATATTTAAAGTTTTATTCATGGATCACAGAATCACTAGGTTGGAAAAGACATACTGCATCAACCATTCCTATCAAACACCAAATCATGCCACTCAGTACCTCATCCACCTGTCTTTTAATACCTCCAGGGAAGGTGAATCAATCACCTCTCTGGGCAGCCTGTTCCAGTGCCCAATGACACTTTCCGCGAATTTTGTTTTTCTGCTGTCCAGTCTAAACCTCCCCTGGCAGAACTTGAGGCCATTCCCTCTTGTCCTGTCCCCTGTCACTGGGGAGAAGAGGCCAGCTCCCTCCTCTCCTCAACTTCCTTTCAGGTAGTTGTAGAGAGCAATAAGGTCTCCCCTCAGCCTCCTCTTCTCTAGGCTAAATAACTCCAGTTCCCTCAGCCACTCCTTGTACAGATGGACAATAGATATAATTGGAAATGCTTTTACTGCCAGTCAGTCACTATCAGACTGGAATGCTGAGCTGTACAGGGTTGTCTGTTCAAGACACATCACTCTGTGAAATGACTACAGTGATCCCTTCCAGTTTAAGAAGTGGAGAGGCTGAATGGAGTCTGGTAATATTTGGAGAACATCTTGGTGCTCTGCAGATCTTGAAATCACTTTTTCATGGGGACAATGAAATTCTAGGTTCAAGTCAGGCCTACAGCAAAGATCTTTGACTCTTAAGTTTCTGCTAAAGAACTGAGAAATACCGCTAACTTAAACTTCAACAGGCTAAATTACAACCTCTATTAGAACTTATCTCCTGTCAACATGAAAAAAGCCCGAAACCCAAACTGTTGGGAAAAACCAAATACATCAATTACGTAACATGCAGGAACTGAATAAATTTCAGAGCAGAAGTCTGAGTTGTTTTACCCTTCCTCCAGTTTTGGAGTTACCCAAATAAGATCTGATGATCTTGACATAACAGCATCCACTTAAATAGCTTGTATAGTCCTTGAAACATTAAATTCCAAAAGAACAAGAGATAATACTAATCGCTTTCCAGACAGGTTTCTTCATTATGTGTTATCTGTAGTCTAATTAAGCCAACAAGAGTCCTTCATCAGACTTTGTGCCACGTCTCCTTTGTTTACAATTTTAATTAAGATAGATAAATAATTCAAATACAGAAATATTCCAATCAAGTAGTCACAGATGCTTTTTAAATTACTTATGTGGCTATTTGGGATCACTTTATAGTAGACAATATTGTAACAACAGAAATCTCTAAAGTGCCTTGGTGACTTACACAGATCCTGGCCTTTGGTAGCCATTACTTGATGCAGTATCTAATCTCAATCTCCTGCACATTTTGGGTGGCAAATCAGGGTTTGGTGGAAGCTTTGGTGTATCTTTGGTGTCTGCTGAAGATAAACTCTGCATAGAACCACTGTAGCTTTTGTTACCTAAAGAAAACAATGAAATTGTAGGGAACATGAAAATTATTTTAAAGTTGTTTCATAACATGTGTAACAGCAAAAAAAAAAGAGGCAAAACAGGTAGAGAAATTACTTACTAAGAGAAGAAACAACCTTTCAGGGAGTAAACCAGGAAAAAAAGACCAACAGCAGGAATGAAGAAATGAAGGCTAAAAAATTGCATTGCACTTAAATGGCTAGATAGTATATTCACTAAAAAGTGACAATAAAACCATTTAAGAAGCAGTACACTCCACAGAATTGTAGAAAAAAAAAATTGTATTGGAAGGGATCTCACTAAGTTATCTAGTCCAAAAGCCTGCTCAAAGCAGCATTCACTATGAAATCAGACCACATTAAGGAATTAATATCTCAAGATCCACAGAAGCTTCATGCAGTTTAAAAAAAATATGCAGGAATTAATCAGTTGCCCCCAAAAGTTGCAACTTTAAGATGGTAAAAAAAAGCTATAGCTGTACAGACTGTATTGACACAAAAAAGTCCTTTTAATTAATATCAGGCATGGTCATATGTGTCATTTAAGCTGACCTATCTGTTGACTGCTGCCTTGTTTGCATATATATTCAGCAGTAAAAGAACTGTATGTACTTCTGTGTTTCTTTACTCCCAAGAACAGATGTTTAAAGATTCTTTCAAACTGGTCATAATATAAAGAGATCCCAAACTATAAAATCAATTCCTAGGTTATAAGTATTGTTATTGTATTGTATTATTCTACAAGATACATTTTTTGATGATAATAATAATAATTGTAAATTATTCATACCGTTAATAAAGCAGTTACTCATATCTAGAAGTCTTAAGAAAAAAACTTGAACGCTCCACAGTGGGCAGAGAGGAATTTTCTTAAACTTTTAGGGTTCTGCACATGACCACATAGTTTCACTACCTGTACTTGTACTACCTGTACTATTGACAGCTTAGTGGCAAACTCAGCACTTGCCCTCAGTACGCTGGAGCTCATTAGTTCAGTGCTTGCTGTTAATCTTCATAATCCAAACCACTTTGAGTATACTGATATAAAGAAAGTATTTCTTCTGAAGTCATTTCCACATAGCCATCAATGTAATGTTGTCACCTCACATACCCACAGAGGTACAGCAAGAATTCACAAGCATTCCAGCTAACATAGCATTTAGCAGAACTGTCTGAATTAAAAAGCTTTTTTTTTAAGCTTCTCTGTCTTGTAAGGAGTCTCATCTATAGGCTTATTTGGAATGTAGGCTTAGCACAGGTTCTTCGAAGCAGAACCCTTTTTTGACTGAAGAGGATGACTGACGTCATAACTTGTGCACTGAAACTGGATTCCTGAAGTTGGGTTTGCAAACTTGTGGTTGTTTTGGTACATCACGTCAATGTACAGGACCATTCAGCCATAATCCTGTGTTCAAGCTAATTTCCTTGCAGTATTGGATAACAGACCATGCAAGTAGGTCAGAATAAAGCAGCCATTGCATCAGCAGGATTCAGACATACATTTCACATCAGAGATTTCATTCTATCTCAACTAAATGCATTGCCTGTAAGATCCCTAAGTAAAAAATTCCAAACCAACGCTGCCCGCTTTCCTTCAATCTCCTGTTTCAGCCAACTGAAGAGATGCAGTTGTTTAGGAAAAAAAAGCAGGCATGTCAACAAGGAGTGAAGAAACTGTTACTAGATATGTTAAGCCTAGTGCTTTTTAAATCTAAATGCTAGCTTGGATCAGCCTCAATCATGTTGCAACAAATCATTCCTTTGACACAGTGAAAAGTCACAGCCCCCAACTCTCCTTCTAAACCAGCAATCTCCTTACAAGTCAGTGGTCTTGGTGACATTCAGCAGTACAGTGTGTTCTAAATTCTTAGAAATACTGATAACTTTTAAGGTATGTGAACTGTACAGGTAAAAATTAATGGAGATATGTCACAAGAAGTTTGAAAACTCAAAGAATATGCCACAAAATTTAAAAAATACACATAAAAGATTAACGGATATTGTTAGCTTTTAGATGCAGCTCTTATTTTCTGATGCCTCACAGTAAACACCGACGTCCTAGAAGACCTAGGTAATTACCTTCAGCTGATGGAATTGATCTGAGGGAAGATGCAGAAGACCTTTTTAGCCCAGACAGACTGTAAGAACTCTTTTTGGTCAAGTCTGTTGGTGGAGAAGCATTCTCTGGTCCAGTGACAGAAGTTACACTTTGGCAGTCTGATTCCACATCTGTTTTGGTTGCATCCTCCTTTGATGAAGATTCTGGACTTGTAGTCCATAAGCCTGAACTCTTCTGGCCATTAGAAGAAGCAGGAGAGGCAATCCATGGAATTCCTCCTGATTTCTCCCTGGGCTGTGATGGTGGGCATTTGGTAGAGCTGTTCTGCTCAGAGGAGTGGGAAGAGAGAGATTCAATACTGCCCATGGGAGTGCTGTCTGGGCTACTGCTGTACGAGTCACCTAGGGAGAAGTGAGAGTGATAATAAGTAATTATATTTCCTAACCACGTGCATTTCTGTCATGCCACCTTTAGCCCCTGATACCACAGCTGGCACCAAATTCATTAAACTGTGGTTTCAAAGGCAGTGATTCTTAAGACAAAGCATCTATTTAGTCACTCTAAGTTTCACATATATTCCTATTTTTAACCTGGAAAGCTGTATTTCTTCAGAGCTAAATAACATGGCCATTCACACTGCCAATTGATGCATTGGCTTCTATTGCTCACATTTAGTATTTAAACTCTCTCTGGCTGTAATCATGTAATACAAACCTATGGAAAATGCGGCATTTTTCCAGTGGATACATGTCCTAGTATTATAGACTTAAGAATTACTACAGATCCTCAAGAACAGATGTACTTTAACTGTGGATTAATTTAGTGTACCGGTTCACATAAATCTCCTTGAAGAACCAAGGGACAGTTCTTTTGGAAGGTTGCTCTGGTAGTAGAACAGGTATCTACTTAATATTTGCTAAAGTTTCAACGTTTCTCAATTGTACAGCCAGTAAGTAAAAAAGTGATGGCCCACTAGATGAAAATGAATGAAATTAAATGTTTTAATACTCATATTTACATGGAAATTAAAAAGCATTCTAAGAAGAAATTAGCTGCATACGTAATTCCCTACTGTTAAACAGTAAGCCATTTGATAAGTATACTGTTTCTCCCCAAAATATTAGTTTGTTTCTATTTCAGAAAAACAAAGGAACTCTAAGTGGTTGTGGCAAACTTAGGCAGAAGGTGACTTTGAACCAAAGACCAGAGTTTCATGCATGTCAAAAGGTAATGGCTTTGATCTTCTGACTAAATTCCATCTATTACAGGAGGAGAGAAGGGATAACATGTGCAGTTTGGCAATGTTAATAACCTTTTTATAAGCAAATGAGGTGAACTTCATACAACAAACTCCTCAGAGTGTCAAAGCAGACTACATTTAGACTAGAATATAAGTCTAATATAAAAGATTTTTGAACACTGTATGCAACATGAGATTTGCCCAAACTCTAACATCCCTCCTCATTTGAAAGAAGCAAGGAATGTGGTCATTCAACAGTGCAGCTGTGACTCACAGAGGTTAGAAAGCTTACAAAGCTCCATCTGTTACACTCATAATTATTTTAATTCAATTCTTATTGGATATCACTTAGGCAAGTTAAGACTTAAAAAGAAAGGTAATGAGTCAACAAGGATAAACTTACTATCAGGATCAGCTAGACATGGTGTATATCTTCCTTTGGGTTTACGTGGACCTGTGGAGAGACAAATTGCTCTTGTCCTTCTTGAACCTGATCGGGATTGAGGTTGGGGAAGAGGAATATTGGGGTCTGGTGCAGTGTGAAATATCTGCATGATTAAAAAAAAAAAAAAAAGGAAAATAAATGACATATGCAACCAAGTTACTCTTACACTTCCATTATTAGTACATTTGTTTTCCTTGACACTGCACCTGAAATTAATTCTGTAAGTTTCACACACTACAGAAGAGTAAATTCAAAGAACATAATCATTGCTCTTGTCTCATTTTACCATCCAAGAAACACAGTACTGAGCCACACTTAAAATTTATACCAATTATATAAAAATATTTGTTTAAATAGTTTTATTTTCTAGCCCTTATTTAGAAGTGTTTAGCAGTCTAAATTGTGAAACATAAGATACATGTCTACAACTCCTGCCCAGGAAGTAATATATTTTTAAAAATATTATGAGAAGATTGAAACTTTCTCTGTATTCCTGTGAAAGCTTTCTGTATCACAAGAATGAGTTATAGTTACACTTTATTACAATCCAGTTTGCATTTCAGAAAACCACTTTATTTTGCCAAACATGTCAGGTTTGATAGGAACATCTCTTTTTTTCAGAGCATCTCCTGATTATTACCTTTTACATACCACCCCTACCACTGGTCAATTTTGTACTTCATTACTGCAGAAAACTTTTAGGGTATCTATCTACTGCAATCAGACAGAGGTACACATGGCTTTTAAAAAAACTTATTTGCTAATAAGCACGGTAAGCTTGCCAGGAAGCACAATACATAAAGTCTGGTAATTTGGGTGATGTTCATTCATCATTTTTAGGTGACATTCATTTGGCTTTTGTGCAGTTTCCTAGACGTGTGCAACAGAGTTCTTGAAAGACCCTAAAAACCCTCTTAGATAGTTCCAGTAAAAATGATAATTGCCTTGGAGGATGACAATAGAAAAAAAAATAACGAAAAGATCTGCATCCAGATGTCCTTTCTCACCTATTCCTCCTAGTGTAGAGTGTACGCTTACTGAGAACCTCTGACGGTATTCTGTGGGATAAAGTGGAATTACTTCTTTGAAATGGAGAAGTTTTACAGGCAAAAATTGCCTATTCAGTTAAATTGCTAAAGTAATCAGAAGTGTCCATTCTCCATAGTGTAGAGAGGGAAAAAAAGGTGTAGGTTAAATACCATGTAATGTAAAAATACACCTCTGAAAGGATTTCTGGATCCCTTATCAATATGGCATTCACAGAAGAGGATGAAGTGAACAAGGAAAAGTTAACTCCATGCCACCCACTGAAATGGAAGAAAGCAAATAACCATTTCTGTGGTAGAAAATACTTCAATGTGGGTCTTGACATGCTCTTGAAGGACATTAATACTGTTTTAGGCATTGGTGAGTAGAACATCAATATAAAAATAAGTAGACAGAGAAATAGAGCGAGGGTGATTTTGGTTGCGCAACCGTGACCTTTGCATTGAATGAGCTTGTAATTTCCTGGAGGGGAAATTCAGTGCTGGGAACACGTAATATGTATGCTTTGGAGTTAGGGGCAAGGAAGCTATCAGTATCATACCAATTTTGAGGAGGCAGTACTGTCAATATTAACTGAATAACTAGTGCAGGGGATCCTGGTATTGATCAGGATCTGTGCCTTTGCCCAGTAAGATGAAATGGAAGAAACCTGTTCATTTTGTTAGTCACCAGAGAAGGTGATATGTATCAATGAAAGATCCCAAAAGTAAAATCTCCTTTGATGACCAAGTAAAAGAGGTCTGCACTGTTCTGCTGAGTTCTGAAATCAAATAGTTTTTAAAAAAAAAAATCTAAGGAGGCTTTTCAGAGAAATTGGTATCTGCAGTGGTAGTATTTGAAAGTAAGTGTTTAAGATTTCATGGGTTTTCCTTCTCAAACACTGAAACATTTCTTCAGTGTTCCAGGAAAAAGTTTGAGATGGACTTCTGCTGTCACTGGCCTCTCTGGGTGAAACAAAGTAAACAAGGAAGAAATATACCTTTCTTCAAAGCAAAATAAGCACCTAGAGAAGTCTGTATGTTCAAGAGTACTCAAAAGCTTTTAAATCACAAAGATATGACAGGCTTAAAACATGTAACTAGGAATAAAACCTCATGTAAGACACTTTTTTTTTTCTTTTTTTGCTTTGGATCTAGTACGTACACACATCAAAAGTAACACAGAAGACAGAAATAGGAAATGATGCCGGGTTCCACATTGATGCTGCTCAGGAAGAAGGAACTGAAGGATGGCTGGGGCTTCATGGCATTGGGTAGGACTAGATCTCCACTATGCAGCTGGCGTATCCCCAAACAACAGCAAGACACTAACCTGATGCACTCAAAGAAGAATCCATGCATTAACCAAGAGTGAACTTTTGCACACTGCTGGCATGAGACAGATGGAGGAGCTAGGAGCAAAGTTATGACATTCTCATTCTGTTTCTAGATACAAGATGGACAGAGCAATCTTCAGAAAGCAGCTGAAGATTCAAAGCAACTCCTTCATCAAAGCATGGAAGATTATGCCTTGGATCTGTACCTTGCACAAACACAGAAGACTTGCTAGGAGTACAGATCCACAGCACAGCGGGAGGAAGACGTATTCTTTCTAATAATGACCTTCCACAAATGCTAATTTTCTTACTCTTAAGAACTTAAAGATGTTAACGAAAATAAGGTTTTAGTTCCATTTTACCACAAAACAGTCAGATAACATCTTTCTACCTTTTCATAATGCTCTATCAGAATTTCAACGACGATATTCTGAAACTTAATGTTCATCATAGCAGCCACAGTTTCTTCTTGTGCTCTCATCAGAGTTGGTCCAAAGATAACACCGAGGTTGGACACAGTCATTAGATTTTGCTGACTGTGTAACGATACCCTTTAAATGAAAACAAACAATATGAAATTAAATACTTGTGCTAAACTACAACTCCAACAGGCAAAAGGCTGTTAAGACTTTCCTTAATAAGATCCCAAGTTCATGTCTCCCTTTAAAAATGTTTTTTAAATGTTCACTTCCACTAGAATAAAAATGCAGTGTAGTACAACTACTATATTTTCCCTAAGGTTCCCATCCTGTAATAATTTAATGGATAATGAGCATGTCTCCCTAGATAAAGTATTTAAGCTCCTGACATAACCAACATGGAAAAGCAACTTTGAAGGTCTCCACAGAGATATACAGACCATCTAAAGGTTAAGATTCTTCAGGTAGGTAGCTATCTCTTTCCAATAATTGCAGAGGAACTTAAATGCTTGATGTTGGATTGACTGGAAAGACTGATAAAATGGAGGTCAACCTTAGCTTTCACATACATCAAAGAAACTTACTGAAAACACTTACATTGCAATAGGATCTCTTTATTAAAGCACTGAAAACACAGGATCAATGGTGTCAGTGAAATCATTGTTTCTGTGTACAGGTAGCACTAAACAATCATAATGACATCTTGTGTCTTTAAGACACATTAACCTTTTACTTCTGTATATTCTGTTATTGCTTGCTGTACCTTTTCTATAATTTTTCTTCTTAGTATAGAATTCAGAAACTTAGTTTTTCCAATACTTTATCAGACAGTAAAATGAAAATCATCAGTCAGTAATCCTCAATTCCTTTTTTCGCTCCTTAAGAATAAGATTTGAGAAATAAATCCTTTGAAATAACTGCCAGTGATTCCCCAGTCTCTAGTGTCCTACTGCCTCTTGTTTGAGAAATACGATGGCAAGGAAAGATTTGATAATTGCCTTAATGCTTAATTTTAATGAATCTGCTATCCAAAAGAATCAGCTATTGAGGCACTTGTTCACATTTTCTTCTGCTGTCTCACTGCTATCCGTTATCATATCAAAGCTGTGCATTTTTAGCCATTTCCTCCATAACTAAAATAACCTTTGTACCTTTTAAACATTATGAAACAGTAAAATCTATAAAATACTGCAAGATTAGCAGATAGGAGCAAACGTTGTTCTCTGGTTTGCTCTGACAGACATCAGCTACATCTTCCTTCCAATAATATTCTCAGATATCTTGATTTGCTCTTAAAACTTTATACAAACATTAACAAAATGATCAAACAACACACATACAGCCGTCTTACAAAGATTAAAAAAGGCAGTGACAAAAAGACAGATTTACACAAGGCTACTGTGAGATTTTGTTAGGATCAAGATCAAAGCCATGTCTGGACTCGCACATTACCTTCCTCTCAGTCTTACTGTTGAGTAGGAACTAATGATATATAAAATGAGTAGCACAGGAGAATTATCTTGGTATAGAGGTCCAATAGACTGTACAAGTACTCTTACAATGTAGCAATACTCCCTTGTATTTTAACAGGAACATTTTAACACCCCATTTACACTGAGAAACAGGAGAAATATGGGAAAGGAGTTCATATTGTAGACTGCATGATTATAAACTCCCAGAAAATAAATGCCTGTCCTCTTACATGTTTCCTATGATGCTTCATTAAGTTATGCCAAAAAAAAAATTTTGAAATCTTACTTCAGAGAGACACACTGTCAGAGATCGTTATTTGGAAGCAATATAATGAAAATAACTACCTTGTTAAAGCACAATTTCAGCCAATTATCTTAATCTAATTTTCTCTGTAACAGATCTTATGTTTGGTTTAGGTGACCTAAGTGGTGTTTGGGAAGTCCACTATTATTTTAATGAAAATGGAGTTTTGAATTACTCAGCTCTAGGTTTGTTAGAAAAACCTAAAAAATATTAACTCTTTGCAACATCACTCTGCTTTGTGCAGCACAGTAACTGTTAAAGTCTCCTACACAAATGTTATGCACTTCTAGCATAAGACAGAAAGTAGTATTTGTCCTGTGTTTGGGTCTCCTTGGTTACAAATTTGGCAGCTTGGTTAATAAAAGGAATGGTGAATTTAATAACACTGCAACCAGAAAGGACATTCTACAAAGCATTTCAAAGGCTCAATTTCTTACAAAAGAGAAAAAACCCAGGCCTGTAAAAGGATCATTTTGATTACCAATTTCCCCTGACCTAGTCCTACTGTTGCTGGGCTACTGAATAGATACAGGCAAAGGTAATCAGGCATTTCAGGTAGCTGCAAGGCATTAAGCTGTAAGGTGCAGTTGCTTTCTCCTCAAAATCTCTTTCTTTGTTACATCACCAGTAAATTTTTGATACTGCCAGACTGCAGACTCCTGACTCTACATCAGATAAGTATGGTGCTATTAAATCATATCAAAGAATGATTTCTTCTTTAAAGGAGATAGATAATTTATCTAGGCAGGTTTAAAAACAAAAAACGAGGTACCTATTTGAAAATAACACCAAACTTCCTGTGTTTGCCCAGGTGCTGACTGAGTATATACTAAACACAGCACCACCTCTCTGCAGGGCACTTTTTTGGATTTGCCAGCTTTGTTTGTTTGGTTTTAGTATGATTTACACCCCACAGCATCTGGATCATATTTAATTTTGCATAGCGATGCAAAAGCCAGGGTAGGCAGAGACATAAAGACCTTAAGACCTAAACCAAGAAAAAAAATATTACCCTCATTATATAACCCACAGTCAAAGGTATAGTATTTTCACCGACACACAAAAGCATACATAAAGGAACCGGATAGCTAAAACAAATATAGTGAAAGGATGAATATTCTGAAATTGGATTTTAAACAAAAGAAAAAAGAACCAGAAGGTTGGGTGGGTTTTTTAATTCATATTTTCCAATTCACATAAAACTAGGCATTTTATCTGCCATTTTATCTGTTTTTCATAATATCTGTCCTCTGGAAAAAATCCATACAAGTATAAGAAAAATATGAGGAAGATAATTAGTACACTCAAGAGACTAATTTTAAACTCAGTCTCATTAGAATTGCTACCATAAACAACAGCTGGCAAATTACATGAGAAATTAGGAGGAGTGAATTGAATGTTGGAAAAAGAACTGAAAGTTTTTAGTGTAAATCCGTAAGATTAAATTCATCAGCAATGAGAACCGCATAAAAAATGTGATAGGCAAGAGTTAAAGAGAATAATTAAAGAAGGGAATACTACAGGTATTCTTTTCTTTGGAAATGCAGCTGAGGTCATACTGAGAATAAGAGGCCACAAAAGAGGTCAAGGAAGAAATGCTTGCCTATAACTAATTTTCATGGAAATAACTCAATTCCTACGTATATATATTTCGAATGCTGGGACTTCCAGATTAGTAAATTTTACAAAATCATTAATCCCTCACAAAATATTTTAACTTTTTAAAGTTAGAAAGCAGTAGATATTATATTTTTTAGCTAATAAAACAATGCTGTGAGTAACAAAGCTTATGAAACTTGCTTTCATCTGGTTCTCTGGGTTACCCCATTCTTAAATTTAATTAGTGCCAATTCTTGTATTAAGTAGGAACATGAATGAAAACACTGAGTGGGTTTATTTTATAAACATAGTTGGTCATCTTGGTGACTCTTCATGGTCTTACTTGTTTGCTTCTACACTGAGTATTCTTCAGCTGTGTTAAGAAGAGCATTATAGAAATTCACTGTAATTTCAAGTGGCACTGTTCCAACATAGGAAATGATTTAAGCAAAACCGACAAATTTAAAGTGGAAACAATCACATCTTACAAAGATACCAAAAAGAAAAATAAAGAAGAATTACTTGACCAAATGCTTGATAAGGATATCCAACATCTCTCTGTTCTTCTCTGGTAACTTATGCACAAGTGCATGCACTGCCTCAACTCTGTAGTTCTGATCATCTGACTCTATCAAATAGAAAACAAACATTGCTGATAAATTAGAACATGTGCTAAGAAGCAACTACAAATGGCAACAATGCCTGTATACTTATACACACAGGCATTACAAGGAATCAAACACAATTACCCTTTAAAATGATGAGGACACATTAATTATATCTATTACAACATCCTGAAATCTGTATTTCGGGTAACTTCCCAAAAGGAATTGCTGCTGATACTGTAATCAACAAAATGTAGTAGTAATTTTGATCCAACATGCACTTCAGTGAAATCTTTTACCCTTTGATACTTNAATGAGGTCTCCCCTCAGCCTCCTCTTCTCCAGGCTAAACAGCCCCAGCTCTCTCAGCCGCTCCTCATAAGGCCTGTTCTCGAGCCCCTTCACCAGTTTCGTTGCTCTTCTCTGGACACTCTCCAGAGCGTCAACATCCTTCTTGTGCTGAGGGGCCCAGAACTGGACACAGGATTCAAGGAGCGGTCTCACCAGTGCTGAGTACAGAGGGAGAATAACCTCCCTGGACCTGCTGGTCACACCGTTTCTGATACAAGCCAGGATGCCATTGGCCTTCTTGGCCACCTGGGCACACTGCACTTCATGCACTTCAGTGAAATCTTTCACCCTTTGATACTTAAAATATCTAAAATTCTCGAGTATCTTCTGTTCTTATCTAGGCAAGAAGAAATGGAGAAATAATTTCAAATTCAAAACTGAAGTCATTAGGAAAACAATCTTACTATGTCTATATTTGATTACTCCATTTATGAAAAGGAGATAACTATAACCCTCTGAAATTTCTCAAGGCATGATGGGAAAATAAACATCCCTAAAAGAGAGGGATAAATGGTATAGAAGAATTATCAATCTGTATAAAACAAGACAACATAAAAATTGAGGTTTAAAATTTCATGCAGCAGGCAGTGAGACAGAGCCTCTAAAAACACTAGAACAAATAATTGAACAGCTTCATCTAGTATGAAATCTCACTTTTGAGGACCTTCACGTGGGACTGTGCTGGCAGATACAGTGACAATGAAGAACTCAATCTATGGCTGGATCACTGAAGGAGAAAAATAAGCCTAGTAATCGAGGAGATTAAGGATTAGAAACAACATTACTTTCATGAAAGTGTATTTATTACTTTACTTACTAACAGCAACAATGAAATCTTTGTGCAGCTTGAAAGTCATCAGCGGCTCTGAAAGACACCTGTTTGTATAAAAAAAATTAAAAGAAAATTTTAAAAAATGCAGTACTCAAAGTATTTTTTAGGTTTTATTTGTCAGACTATGATAGCCCCCTACATCAGAATAAAGTATGAGGCTAGCTTGTAGGAACTCCAATTCAGTGATGACTGGTCACAAGTAGTATATAAGTCAACCATGTAC
This sequence comes from Piaya cayana, assembly GCA_013389865.1. Taxonomy (NCBI): domain Eukaryota; kingdom Metazoa; phylum Chordata; class Aves; order Cuculiformes; family Coccyzidae; genus Piaya; species Piaya cayana. The sequence goes on along the minus strand of WAAB01004476.1, from coordinate 228,019 downwards.
GAAATCTGAAAGTCTCCTTGAGTTGAACCTGATGCCACTAGGTAAATCAATCAAGGAAATACTACTGGCATTGACTGTAGCACAGAGACCACTGTTTTCTGGCTTTGATACTGGTAGAGTGGGCTGCAGTAACAATCTTTTGCCTACAAAAGGCAAAAACATGATGAAATTTGGGACTGAAATTCTGAACTGTGAGATCCTAGAAGAGTCGTTCTCTAAAATACAGGCTTTGATTTGCATTAAACACACAGCTACTGTTTGCTCATATTCTAATTTCACAAATACAGTATCTACAATGACTTACATTTCTGATGATTTATTACAAATGTCTTGAACCAAAGCCAGTCTTTCCATTGAAGCATTTCATGAGCATTCCATTACAAATCCTAGGTGTATTTTCCAGAGCGAATAGAGATCTCTGATGCTGCCCTTTGTTAGATGACTGGTTTAGGAGATCAAGATTTTTTTAGAATGCTCAGAAAACCAACCATTTGTATTTGATGCTTTTTATTATGTTTCTTATATATTGAGACACAAAATGGAGTTATCTCAGAAGTACCATAATTCTTGAAAATTCTGTCTCTTATTAGCAAAAATTGTAAGAGAAAATGATGGTGTGGGAGTGATACTGTACGTGAAGATACCAACAACACAGGATAAAAACCTATGCTTCTTCACAAATTATTATGCTGCTCCAGTAATGATTGCAAGAAGCCTTATGGTACACAGTTTAGGAGACTGAGGAAAGAAAGACAGACCAATGTGCTTTGCGGTTAATGTTAAAAAACAACAAAAAACCATGCAATTAATTATATTCAGGCAAATTTCGGGCTACCTAAGGCATATCTTAGCAGGCAGAAAGGGTGTGACAAATTCTAGTTTTATTATTGCACATAATCACAGGGATATTAGGCAAGATAATAATATACTCAATTATTACCATGTAAATGGATACATGAATTGTAATATGATATTAATAAGCAAAAGATGAATGAACCAGAAAAGGAATACTGAGATTTATGTAGCAACATACTTACCTGAGGTAGTTTTTTAATCCACTTGTTATTGTTTTATTGTCCCAAAGTTCCATATCAATATCCATATCAGGAGGAGATTTAGGGGCTGGTAGAAATTTGAATTATAATTGTGTTATAGGTTGACTAACATACTAACTAGAGAAGCAGCAAAACAGAAGCTGACAGATTAGTTATTTAACTTGTGTGATTATTTATGAGCCAGACAAACTACCACTCTGATCAATTTAAATCTTTTAATCTCTACAAAAATATTAATAAAAATCAAGTTAGCACTCACGTTTAGTGCCTCTAAATATTAAAAATATGTGCTCTTATCAAAGTGTAAAGTAAGCAAAAGTCAATAGAGAATTACTTATGTATTTGGCTTAGGCATTTGAATACAGGCATAAGATAGTCAAATTAACAGGAAAACTGAAAGACTAGAACAACTGTCTATTAAACTGAGTTACACTGCTTTACAGCAGAAATGAACTTCGGAACACTACTGAAATACACCAAATACATACCAGCAAACAGAACTTTAGAGTTAAAAGTAGAAATGCATTTTATCAGTAATTCCCTCATGTATATCAATGAATTTGAGTAAGAGTGCACACAAGAAAGTAGTTAGACAGATCACTCATTTTAAGAGTGACTGTTCAGGGACGTGGTTGATAGGAATGGTTGGACTCAATTATCCTAGAGGTCTTTTCCAACCTAGTGATTCTATGATTCTAGGAGTGCAAACTCAATTTAGTGGCTGTAAGTGCACACACAAAATTGTAAACATTATGACATACTCTTCTGAGCACAGCAGTTAAGGCAAAAGGGACCACAGTACACATGTTGCACGCTGACAAAGGTTAATTTCAGATACTTACAAAATACAGTATTCATCAGCTTTTGCACTTTGGAGTTTACACCTCCTATTCTGTACAGCCCCAGGATTGTAATACCTACATTGGGAGAAGCACAATGAAAATAAGGAAAATATGGTTATTTCAATATATGATGATGCATCCTTGGAGTACGTTTTCAAAACAAGTAAATGCATTTATGGAAAATTGCACAAGAACATTCTTGAGCACTACTTCACACTACTTAATTCTCTTCTAGGATATTAAAAAATGCATTCGACTGAAACCACACCACACTATAATCATAATTTTACATTAACAGAAGTCTTTTGCATATAAATGCTCCATATTAGCAAACAACAAGGAAAAGGCTGGGAAAAGTGAAAAGACCCCAAAACAGTCTTAAAACACATTATGTGTAAACAAACTGATCCTACCTAGACTGAAGTGGAATTACTTTGCATCCATATTTGCTTAGACCATCACCCCTTCCAATTAAGATTTGATTGACATTTATAGGAGAAAATTATTGTACCCCCCAAATCCCAACATTCTGTACTCTGACACAATGCTGTAGATGAAAATTTATATGTTATGAATCACCATGCAAAACAAGAGACAGTCAAGTCCCAGTTTTCCCATAAATGTCAACTGTTTGTAGTTTTGTTTTTTTTAACAGTGCAGGTACTAACAAATAAAGCTTGAAGTGTGTCATTCACAAACAAGATGCTGGTTGATAAGAAGATGAGAACTGACAGTTTCAGTGCATGGACAGGAAAAGATTACTTCTTTTAATGAAGGCAATACAGCCACACCTCTTCATCTGAAAGGGGATAACTAAAAACTTTCTGTGAATTCCTAGATACCACTCCATGATTATTATTTTTATTTTACATGCTCCCATTACTACAATTTAGGTTCTAAACATTTTAAAAAATGGATAAACCATGAGCAAAATAAGTCACTAAAATAATAGGAATTAAGCTTTGCAAAAGAAGATGGTTTCGGCAGAGACTATTCATGCCACTCTTTGGTCTTCAGGTTTCACAGTAGAAACTAAATTTGTGAACTGTGGCTCCAAATAGTTTTAACTTGAGAAAGCACAATTCCACACACACTAGAAGACTAAAGGTATGTACAACTGTATATTGAAATAATAAAAAATGTTTTACAAACCCACTTAAATTGTTAGCAACTGTTGCTAGAGCTTGTAACAACAGTTTTAAGTGAAAAGTACACAGATAAAATGTAACAAGTACAAATCAAATGGTGGACACACTTCAAAGCACAGTGGTAAAGAATGTAGAAATAATCAAAGTAATAGATGAGAAAAAAATACCCATAATAATTGAATACATAATTAGAGATTTAATACACACCTCTTGTTTCTACAGCATGAATACATTTTCTTACAAAGTTGAAACCCGCTTCATTTAAGAACACTATAAAAAAAAAAAAAGGCAATTATTTTCTAACTTATCAATACACAAAACTTCCATGCTTAGCTATATTCACATGTCAGCCAAGGACTGATACACATCTATCCACAAGATTATACTTATTCTGTAAAAATATTCCTGTAGATATATCCTTAGCTATGAAACTCCCAACTTCCTAATCATTATCGGATCATCAGGAGCAGAACATTCTATTGTCTTTCATGGAAATCAGTAGCCCCTCAACACATACAGCTGAAAGCCTGTTGCTTTAAAATTAGATTCCTGTATTCTCTTCCCTCTGTTGAGCAAAAAGTTTTTAAGAGTTCAGGACCTACATAATGAACAGCATATGTTCATTGGTTTTAACACAAAATTCTTTGTACCTTGCACATGCACATAAAATTGTAACAAAGAAAAAAATCTTTGTTGACTTTAATTAGTGAGCTTATTTCAAGTGAATGTACTTCTCATTAATTTTTATATCTAAATGCTTGTTCTTCTAACTAGCTAAATAAAGACGATCTTAAAGCACCATATTTGCCACCATTGAAATAAACATCATCACATAAAAAAAGAGATAAGGTTAAATTTTACATTTCCAGAACCTCAAATACACCTCCTATGAAGATGTATGTCCATAGCTGACACATCTCACTCTCTGAGATACATACAACCACACAGAGAATCACAGAATCATGGAACAATCAGGTTGGAAGAGACCCACCGGATCGAGTCAAACTGTTCCTATCAAACACTAAACCATGCCCCTCAGCATCTTGTCTACCCGTGCCTTAAACACCTCCAGGGAAGGTGAATCAATCACCTCCCTGGGCAGCCTGTTCCAATGCCCAATGACCCTTTCTGTGAAAATTTTTTTCCTAATGTCCAGCCCAAATCTCCCCTGCCAAAGCTTGAGGCCATTCCCTCTTATCCTGTCCACTGTCACTTGGGACAAGAGGCCAGCTCCCTACAACCTCCTTTCAGGTAGTTGTAGAGAGCAATGAGGTCTCCTCTCAGCCTCCTCTTCTCCAGGTTAAACAACCCCAGCTCTCTCAGCCATTCCTCATACGGCCTGTTCTCCAGTTCCTTCACTCTTCTCCCAAGTGACAGGTGATAGCACAAGGGGGAATGGCCTCAAGCTGTCCAGGGGAGGTTCAGACTGTATATCTGGAAAAATCTTTTCACAGAAAGGGTCATTGGGCACTGGCAGAGGCTGCCCAGGGAGGTGGCTGAGTCACCATCGCTGAAGGTGTTTAAAAGATGGGCAGACGAAGCACTCAGGGACATGGTTTAGTGGCAGATAGGAATGGTTGGACTCAATGATCCAAGAGGTCTTTTCCAATCTGATGAATCTATGATTCTACAATAACTCAATTGTGTTCCAACAGTTATGCCATAGAAATAGAAAGAAAATGCAAAATAATTAATATCTGTCTCCCGAACATACATGTCTAGAAGCCAGTACATAACAGAAATCTAGCATTTTCTATATTTGGTAAATCTATATAAATAAAGGCTTACTTTCTTCCTTCTTGCTAATAATGGCTGGCAGTGTGTAGATCTGTAAAATGAAATGCAACATATGAATGTTTGTGCTTTAAATTCTTTATTGTTGAGTTTTAAGCATTTCTTAAGCTAACTGCAACATGCTGTGTACTAGCTTGCTGCTAGGGGAAAGCTGACCTTGCCTTCAATTGCTCTTGACTTTTTCCCCCACAGCACTCATCCAGGTTAACAGCCCTACACTAAATCTGAGCTGGTGAAGAGGTCAACAACCCACTGTTTTGATTGTGTCTGTAGTTTTACATAGATAATCATCCTCACTGCTGGGGAGAAGACAGAGATCCAGCAGGATGCAACCTAGAAACCTATTCAGGCCAGCCCTAAACTGACTAGGGATTTAATAGCATTAAACTTATAGGCACCTTAAATGTGTTAGAAATCACATCTGCAGACTCCAGATGGGTTAAACTTCAAAACAACTACTGATCTAATTTCTGTATTGTTTTAGTCAAGCGAAAAGCTTGTAAAGCCACTCCTTTATTTCACAAAACAAATCAATCATTTTTTCTTCCTTTTGATACAGGTCTGGCTTTCAGTGACTATTTTAAGAGCAGATTAATAGTGGGAAAAAATCTCACACAAGCCTGTCTCTTAGTAGCTTTCAATAGATTTTTCTGCTCACTGCAGTGCCTTTCAAGACGGAGTTAATTGTTTACCCCATGATGCTGCCCAAAAGACGATTTGTCCTTACCAGAGCAGAAACTACCACTTTGCAAATGTTATCTAAACAATGAATCATATTACAGATTATGCAATTACTTAAACACTAAACATCCTAACATAAAATAATAAGACTTAAATTCACTAATAGTTCTGCTTTTCTACACTGTACACATCTTCTCTGTGTATTTGTGATAGTGTCTCACAAAGAACAAAGCTGTATTTGCTTGCACTGTAACATAGTACCTGAAATGCGTACTAGTCTCTTTCTTTAATATGTGTGCCACAAAACTGCAAAAAGAGAAGAAAATGAAAAAACGTCCTTACTGGTTCCTTTCCATCCATAGCTTCAAGCCAAAGTTTTCGGTTGGATTCTGAAAAAGCCTGAAGTGTGATGATTCCAGGTCTGTTATAAACATATACATTTACTGATTATTAATTTGCTTTTCTCCTCAGATAGTATCCAAAGTCAGAACCCAAACACATACTGACATGAAGTGAATGCATAAAAGACAGAGAGAAGTTAAGGAAAATTGATGGCTTCTGACAGAACACAATAACTTTGAGCTAGATCTAAAACCAAGCCTGTTTGTTTGGGGTTTTTTTTAATGTTCACTACTGTGACACCTAATTTTAGATGCCTCTTCCTAAGTGCTACAACCCTCTAATTGGTGTGAGACACTTTCATACTGCAAGATGATTTACACACCTGTAAACAGGATCCAATACAGCCCATTTTTCACTGGGGAGAGGTTTAAGGTGGAAAACTTAAAGGCAAGATAAATCAGCTGAATTTGACTGAATATTTCTATGCCTGCACTGGTTATCTACATTTCTTTCATAGTAAATGAAGAGAAGTAGGTTCTTTTAATCTAAAAGTCATCAAATACTAAACCAGACACCCAAAGTTGGTCAGAAGAAACATGCCCTAAAATAGTTGCCTTAAAAGAGAGATTTGAGGTAGTATTTTAAGTATGGAGATATAAAGCCAGTTGAGCTGAGTACTATCATGGTCGAAGATTTTTTTATTTGAAAGGATTAAAAAGAAGGTTCTTTCTGCTGGCTGTGCTCTAACCACTACGCTAGAAGTCAAAGAAGTGACATATCCTCTCTGATGATGAAGCTTTGATGCTGCAAGAAGAGAGTCACAGGAACCAGAGAAGGGACGAGGGAACCAATTTTGATCTTTGTGAAATAATTACATGAACAGACGTGTATATGCAAAGAATTAGTCTCTATTTGTGATCATAGGCAAATAAGTTCCTTTTAAAAAATGATTTGAAATTAATTTGCTGATTTGCAAACACATAATGCCCACAGGACAGTCCATTTTGAAGAGTCCTGCTCCTCCACTGGTGTAGTGTACCTCTCCTCAAAACTCTCAGCAGATTGTCCCAAACACTGGTTTTTCTACAGGAGGTTCACAAGTAAAAGACATCATAGTTTTTACCAGGTATTCATTGTCCAATAGAAAAATAAATAACCAAAACCCCAGCATCCTTCCCATCTCTTCTAAAAGACCTACATTGACACCTTGTGTTTGAAAAACGTGCAAGAAAGCTACTGGGCAATATACAATACCAAAACGTGTGTTTACAGACATACACCAAAGCATTTAAGGAGGAGCAAGCCCTGTCATTATACATAAAAATGCCAAGCTGAGTATTTTGTCTGCTACCTACTATCATGAGTGTAAAATGACAAATCTAGATTAAGGTATATAATTGCTTTCCTGTTTTATTGAAGTCCAAGTTTATTTCCATTTTAATATTTAATCTAGTTGGCTACCCACAGATTCTTAGGCAGACCTGTTCCACTCAAAAACATTTTAGAAATAGAAACTATCTTTTTTTTCCTTCTTTCTATTGTGACTACTGCTTAATATTTCAGTTGGAAAATTGGCTGGTTTGTCTGGATACAAGCATATTGAGACTTATGTGTTTCTATTACAGGAGTAATTACTATATATTGGTTGCAGGTGATTCTATTTTTAATAATGTAAATATTGTTAACACAATGAAATAAATTCAAACCTCTCAAATACTTCAATATCGAAACAGAAACGTTTGTCAATTGAATCTGTCTTTCTCCTGATGCAAGATTTTAGCTTGAATATTTCTGGTGAGCTTGTGACAAGGCCATTCTGTAAAATAAACAACACAAAATTAGCATGAACAGTATGATGGCATACACTGGCTTCACATCTCAAGTAACTCTATAAACAGTATCAAAGAATATACTTCAAAATAGGGGATTAAAATTAGTTAGGAACATATGAGGTCCAACACACAAAAAAAATTGAGACTGTGCCTGTAAGTATTTTCATTTAACAAATTAGGAATATTATAATATTCAACTACAATCACCTTCAAAATGGTTCCCTTTTGCATTGACAAACAGCTGCACTGGATGTAGCCAACATTCAAAGAAATTCTGCAGAACATTTTCTGAAAGGCTGTTGAGGGTATTTGTTGTTTTTTGCTTTCATACCTTCTGTCCACGTAAAATGGGTTCCCTTTGAGCACCGATTCAAAAATGCATTCACAAGACATGCACTCTTCACCATAAGCCTTAGTCAATAACTGAAAAGTTCCTGCAGATTTCTTCAGTTTCACAAGAAACTTGATGTTAACTCCCTGTTCACTCTTACACACAGACCAAGGGTAAGAAAACATCTGTATTGAGCATGTGTCCACTTGTACAGAGTGAAGTGATCGAACTGAGCCTTGTCTAATTGTGACAAGTTAGAACAGGTTCTATAACTAATTTTGTCTCTACCCTCCCACTCCTGGTTCCAGTGAGATAGGGTTAGTCTCAAAGGTGTTTTTTGTGTTGGACCTCGTCTATAGCATTTTTTTTTATTTTTAAGGTAAGACTATAGTTACAAGCTTCTTGACACACATTTGTTATTTACTTATTAAGTTTTCTTTCAGAAAACTCCTTAAATGCAAAACTTCACAAATATCTGCATACATAACATGATTATATGTTACATGCTAGAATAAATACGCTGTAATTCTGTCAACTCTTACATATAGATAAAAAGATTTCTAAAGAATTAAGTTGACTAACACCTAGTTCTGGTCACCATCATTGTGAGGTCACTCTCTATAATGCTGGAAAGTTTGGTGCAATCAGGGGAATTTCTGAGGAATGGGAGAAAGAAAATATCACTCCTGCTTTCAAGAAGAGCAAGAAGGATACGGCTAGTCAGCATGAACTTGACCTTTGGGAAGGTGATGGAGAAAATAATTCTGGAAAGCATGGTGTACAATAAGCTGATCATAAGCCAACAATGCATCCTTGCAGTAAGGAAGGCCAACAGCTTCATGGGCTACATCAGGCAGAGTGTTGCCAGCAGGTCATGGGAGGTGATCTTTCCCACTGTTCAGCACCAGTAAGACACATCTGGAGTGCTGTGTCCAGCATTGGGCTCCTCAGTACAAGAGAGACAGGAATGTACTAGAGCAAGTCCAGGAAAGGGTCACTAAGGTGATTAAGGACTTGGAGCATCCATCATACGAGGAGACATTCTGAGAGCTGAGACTGCTCAGCCTGGAGAAGGCGGGTAACAGCAGTCATTTATTTATAAATATCTGATGGGAAGGAGTAAAGAAGGCTGAATCAGATTATTCTCAGTGGTAGCCAGTGAAAAGGCAAGAGGGAGTGGGTGCAAACTGAAATACTGGTAATTCCATTTAAACTTAAGAAAAGCTTTTTTTTAAGGTGGTCAGGTTGCCCACAGAGGTTGTGGAGTCTCCATCCTTGGAAATATCTAAAATCTGATTGAACGCAGTCCTTGCTAACCTGTTCTGGTTGTCCCTGCACTGAGCATGGAAATTAAACTAGGCGATTTTCAGAGCTCCCTTCCAAACCTGATCCAATCTATTATTCTGCGCAAATGTGAGAAATTTCCCAAGAATTTGTTTCCATTGCATTATTGTAGTTATTTAATATGTGGTTTACTGGTTATGAAATAAATTTATTTAAGTATTTAATTTATCTATGACATTCAGTACTTCATGTATGAAAAAAAGCCTTGTTTACCATTTTTTTGTTTTTTTAACAGGTCCTGAATGCCAAATGTAGAAGACAGATTATACAGTTCACACACATATTCATGTATGTGCAACTTACCACTTTTCCACTGGATTTTGTTTCAGCTATACTCATTGTAAATGTTTTTGTTCCTTTATCGTAAGTGCAGTAATGTTTTACCCACGTAAATCCAAGAGGTCCTACATTAAAGAGAGGTAGTATTAAAATAATTATTTTACCATTTCATCACTATGTTAGCAGGAGTTAGATAGAAAGGAAACATAACAGCATCCACATATAGCCTACAAAAACTCCCCTAGTGTTTGAATTTAAACATGTTGTTCAGGTATAATTCTCAAAGATTGCAGCTTTAATCTAAAATTTGTTTAAAAACTCACTCTCAACAGTTGCCCAGAATTCCAGATCAATTTTCTTTGGCAACTGGATGGGTAACAGCATTTTATTAGGGTAAATATGCAGAAGATAGGCAAGATCCTGAGGGCATTCTGCCTAGAAAATACAGTCGAAGATTTTATCAAACCAAGTGAAGCGTGAGGATTGAGAGACGAAATACTGCATGGCAGAGGTGGCGCCTTCATCAAGAAACATGGTTCTTTTGCATCTTGGAAGGCGTCCTGCTAGGGAAAAGGTGGCTGTACCTGTGTCACACAATTGACAGTGTCCACTAACTAACAGCAGGACACACTCACAATACCAAAGTAAAATGTTCTTAGAGATTCACTAGACTTTAATTTAGATAGCCACATGTGAAATTTACAGTGATTCTCCAAGTAAGGGTACATGTGTCTTATCCTGGAGATGTTACACCACACTAACTATTTACTCCTATGGCAAAGTGTAGAATATCTGATGGAGAAGAATTTGCTTTGCTCAGGTATTGCTGTGAACCATTAGTAGGTCTAAACACAAAACTCCCTTGAGCTCAATGCTATTTAAATCTTTGCCTGCTAACCTAGATTAGACACAGGCATTTATGTGTTCTTTGCTATGAGGCCACAGAGTAAATTGTCCCACCATTTTGATAATTCTCCCCACATCCTACATGTATAATCAGATTCTCATGCAATTTTCTGGAAAAATAATCTTTTCACCGTTGCACAGAGAACAAGATAAGCTCCTGGATTCTTGCAGGTACATCTGTCTGGAGGAGTGTTGCACTGCAGAAGACAGGATCTATCAGGGTTTTGCAGTGTGACTGCTCCCCCTTGGGCCAGAACATTATGGCTATATCTGCACTGGTTAATAAACAGTGCCGGCAGCGTTTATGGTCACTAGGTAACACACAGTCAATAGGAAACCTGGACCTTCTTCCTATTCGAAGATAGAAAATTTAGCACAGAGGGTGGGATATTCTGTGTGAGCTGGTCTCTGCAGCAGAGTACAGCCCCATTCATTTTAGTAGCATTGGCAAAGCTTCTGGATACTCACTCCAAGAGACCAAACACAATGGCTATTTGTGAAGAGGCACCAAGTAGGGAAAAGCACTTCTTTCCTCTTGCACAGCATTGTGCTTCAGAGCTTGGCATTCAAAATAGCCCCTTTTTGCAGCATCACTGCAAGAGAAGGTGCCAAAGCAAAACTAACGTATATCTAATGCAGCATTGTAACAACTGTGTAAATTCAGAATAAGAAAGGACTACATGATACTTTCAGCCAACAGGTGATTTTCCAAATAATTTCAATGGGAGTTACTCATGGGAAAAATACAATATTGATTGTTTTGCAAGTAGGATATATCTGGGCCTTATAATTCTTTTCAACATAAAAAAGCTGAGTTTAAAAGCATGTATTTTAAGGGGTTTGGTTTCTTTCTTGTTAAATGTACATGGTTAAATGATGATTTGGTGGTGTTAAAAACCAAATCGAGTAGTTTTGCTATAGATACAATGGCTTTGCCTTCTAAATATAGCCTCCCACAAAGGTGATGGATATTTAAAAGGTTGCAGCAGTCATGCATGTCAGATGTCTGGAAATCCACGAATGGAGACATGGAAATTTACACTGTCTGTTATGCTGATTCAGATAAAGTCCTCCCACTGCTTGCATTTTGCAAAAAAATAAGTTATAAACTGACGTCTTAGGTGGGAGGTGTTTAAGGCATGGGTGGACAAGGTGCTGAGGGGCATGGTTTAGTGCTCAATAGGAACGGTTGGACTCAATGATCTGGTGGGTCTCTTCCAACCTGGTTGTTCTATGCCCTATGGTTCAGTTTTCCCTCTGATGGCATTTCATAATGCTTTTAGCATATACAAGAAGCATGAGCACTCTCAGAGAGTTTTTAGGCAATTTTAGAAGAAACCTGTTTTTCAATCAAAATTGTAGCTAGAAATCTACCTTGCAACTTTAAGTCTGTTACTCATGACAGAAACAATTTATGACTTACTGCTATTTTTTTTTAAAAATGTATTTACAACCACACACACATTAATATTATATATAAATACAGGATTTAGTTTTACTCTCAAGAATAGTATGTATTTAACCCACTTGTCCAAAATATTACACGAGCCTACAGGATGACGGTAATAGGAAAGTAAACCTGCATGACAAGGAAATACACAACCAGTACCTTCCCCACTGACACTGAGATTACAGACCCTTTTACACTTACTCCAGAATAAACTAATGAACAAATTTCTTTTCAGTAAGAGGATGTCAAGTTGGCCTCTCACTACTTAATGAAGCACAGCATGTGCCCAATGCTCCCCTATTAGCAGAGCTCAGTGTAATTTCCACTTAACACAGGTTTCTTTTATTATTATTATGCAATTAAAACATAAAAGGTCTTAAAACTTTCAATGCTACAGAGAGTAAAAGTGGCAGAGATTAACCATGATAAGCATCGAGGTTTCTTTCTTTTAGCTCACATATGGAATATAGATTAATTTCATGATGTTATTTAGAAAATCAATTATCTATAACTCCAGGTAGTCTCTTGAGTTATCATCCTAAAAGGAGAGCAGTGAAGAAGATATCCTCAAAAGTGAGGTCGTCTGGGGTCAAGTCTGACACAGGGATTCTACATCCAGATGCCTTCTATTTATTTTTAGATTGAGAAATCAGGTGCAAAGTTATATTTAGTAATTTCTGCATGAACGTCAAAATGTGCATGCATGTATACACTACCTCAAAACATTGCTGTATACTTTTCTACTATCAGGTTGATTCCACAGCAAATAGAAAAATGAAAAAAATAAATCTGGGTATCCCATGCAAGAAAAACCCCTATGTTACTGAGGACTTTGCATGATCCTGCTGAACACAGCTAGTTTGGCTTGGCGTGTTATTCTGGTTAAAGTGAAAAAAGGTGGCAACTGATACTTCAAGAGACACATAGTTTTGATTTCTCTCATTTGACCTTAACATATATTTCCTGCTTCTGTTTTCATTTACACAGTTATGTATGGCTGGGCTCTTGAAAGCAGTTTCAGACACTTATGACAACTTTACTTCTGTTACTCCATTTAGTTTACCACTTCATTCTCATATGTCTTGGAACGAACAAAACATAGGATAGGTTTGCAGCTACTTTGAAACTGACAGACTGTATTTAGATGATTTTTCTCCTTCTTACACCTTTGTTTTCCATTATGTATTTACACTTAAGGTGGATGCGTCAGTAGAGATCCCCGGTACAAGGTGGAAATTGCTCCTGCTAGGTGAACCATGGGTCCTGCTCAGGCAAAAGAAGTACAGGAAACAGCAGGGTTTGGCAGGTGTAGGTAAAGCAGAGTGCTGGGAGCTTGCAGCTTCTGCACCAAGGAGTAGAGCAGCCAGACACAGCACAGCTTGCTTCCAGTCAGCAACTGGGGTGGCCAATAGCAGGTACCTACCCACAAGGACCCAGGGGGCAGGAGTTGAGTTGTTTACAAGAGTTTTGATCACCACTCCATCTGACCTTTGCCACTTGGAGTGCTTTTTGAAAAGTCAAAAGATTTATTTTTCTGTTGAACCTCTTAAGCATTTGGAAAATAACCACAGCAGGTCTGCAAACACTGAAGCAGAGATGTGCCGCCCTGCTAAACTAAACTGTTTTCTCATCCTTGCATTTGTTGCTCCCCCTTTCAAATAAAATTAAAAGGCACATCAGTTTCACTCACGTTTCTCCTGCACATAGAGATAGCCTTCCATTGTCCACTGACTTGGTGGTCTGTAATCCTGGCTGGCCGATTTCATTCTCTGCATGAGTCTTTCCACTTCCTGCCTAGTGCTTTCAAAGTTATTTCTGGTCTAAAAGCAGGAAAAAGAAACAAAAAATCATGTCCCATGAAATTACTAAAGCAACAATTAAGAACTAATTGCTAATAATGCCAAGAAGATTGTATCAGAGACCAACAGAGGCATTTGCCAAAGACATAAAAGGTGGGGGAAGGTAATAAAGAACAACATACTTCATTGCTCTAGAAACCTAGGAATAACAAGTAATGAAGAATTCAACTTATGCACACAAGTGTAAAGGAAACACAGTTGAGAACAGTAACATTTCTTTCTCTGCAGGTCACTAACCTTAGAAAGGAGAGAATTTCATATTTTTAGGTATGCTTACACAGTATTTTGCTGTCAGATACACAGACAGAAGCCAGGCTAAACTAGAAGCTGCTGACTGCATAGCCTCAAACCTGGAGTAGTAAGTCCCACTTAAAGTACAGTGCAGAAAACACTGGTTTGGGTTAATGCCAGGCTAAAGTCTCTAGACAGCTGTATTCTCCACATGTGGAAGAGACAAATGTACTGTGTATCTGTACCTGCAGAACACCACAGCTGCTGATACTCAGAATAGTCAGGTTACTGGCACTGTCATGAACATTTTTTTGACAGAGCTATGCAAACACAACAGCTAAGTATAACATAAATATGCTAGGCGAGAAACAGGCCGCAAGTGGCAGATCTATGCCAAAAGCATGGAAGGACTGAGTCTGTCCTAAACATCACATATGTAAAACCAGGCACCTAGTCAAGCAAATGATTAAGTACACAGCTGGGTTATTAATTCCTGCTAATATCTACATACATCTAAATGGACATTTTTTGTTATTGAATTCAGTGGGAATCACAGATTGCCACCAGAAGCTTGTCCTGCTGTCTGCTAGCTTCTTCACTTGGGAATTCAAAGGGACAAGGGTTTCCCTCCACAAATCTAGCACAGTATGGTAGAGGAGAATTATTATGAGCTGCCAGAGGTTTGATAGGTTGCTACTAATATATCAGATATTGAATACTTTGATCTTAGAGAAAAGAATAAAGATTACTGTAATATTTCAGGAAAGTCATCTTACAGGCTCTAATCCTGACGTATTAGAAAGGTGCTCTCAGGACACAATACTCTAGTCAATACATTCCCTCTTTTGTGGGCTGTTCACGAAGTTGCACAGTAATATAATAATCCACATGTTAAACCTTCCTTTTGATGACAGGCATTATTCAATTAGTTATTAGAGAAGGAGATAATAATTCTTCTCTGAACTTTTCAGATTATATCCTTAGGGTGAAATATCAGTTCAGACAAAAACAGAGGTCATTTTGAGACCTCTGAGAGGGTCCTTTGACCTTTTGAGACCACTGAAGGGAAGAATGTCCCCATTTTGTGGGCTTATCTCTGTTTGCCTATTAAGTTTTTAATTATTATTTTAAGCAGCCAGGACTTTAAATCAAATTATAGAAAACAAACCAAATGGACATAGAAAGTATGTAACTGGCCAGCTGAAACAGTGAAGGTAACAACAGGCCATGTCAGAACATGGTGACCTGTTAAGCTGATCTGCCACTACTCTGCTCCTCTTACGGCTGTTACTGTTTCTGCTTTAACCCGTAGGACAATTTTAAGAACAGAAATAGCAGTTCAGAACAACTGTTCTCCAAGACCTTAACACAATACAATGGAAAGCTACAACAGACAAGCTGAACACAATTTTTCCTCAATGGTGTCCTCAGTTTGTCTTTCCCTACATAAATTGTTCCACTTCTGTCTGAGGTTGGGTGATGCTCTGAGTGACAAGTCAGTATAGAGTACAGCTGGGAAAAGGAAGCTGTGAATATAGATCTGGAGCCAGAAGTCAAACTCGTGTGTAAAAGCAGTGAATAATGTATGTATCCCACTATACCCTCATGTATATGTTTTTCTGATGTATAAATATAATCAAAAAAATCATAATAGGTTGTTCCTGCTGCCTAACTTTACCTCTCCCTTAACCTCTGCAGTCTATTTACAACTTCCCGTTGTACTTACATATTTCAGAAGATACTATTTCTTAATGAACATTGAAAAGGAAAAAATCCTTTAAAATTCTGTTTATATAGACATGCACATAGAAGATACATAGAAGATACTAACATACTCTAGGTCTACAATGCCAGTTTTAGTCTGTGCAGTGGGGTCATGCACCTCTCAGAACTTGCTATATTGAAGTAAATAAATCTCTGGACTAACACATTTCTCACACTTTCATTGAAACTGTGCTGTGCAACACTGACCCCTTGTGCCTTTATCTGAAGCAGTTTTAGTAACAAACTGAAAGTAGGAAATACATAACCTGAAAGGACAAGGAGCTGAAATGCTCTACAGTCAGATAACATTTGTGCTTTGATCTAAAAGAAAAACTCTTAATAATCTAGGAGGTTTTGCCTTATTTCCACAAGCATCAGCTAAGCACAGTAAGGTGCTTTTGTACTCCCAGAACGGTTTCATATTCCCTAAACTCAGTGGCCACAGCACTATCCACAAAAGCTGATGCCAGATCTTGTATTGTGATGTCATGATTCTGTGATTCTAGTGGAGCTACAAAAATGTCTGAGGAATGAGCAGCTTTTCTTGAAAGAATGAAATGGAAAAGAAACGGATTCACCTCAAAAAAAGCAGAATCTGGAGGAAATGATGTCACGATAGAATTCCTTCACTTTTCTTTAATTTGTTCTGTACTCTGGAATTACTTGTCATGAAAAATATAGGTCTGGCCAGATATTAACAGATTGAACTAATTTTTTTTTTTCTAATGCAAATCAGGCATTAAGATGTTTTGTATCTACTTATTCGTATGTCCTTGGAAGCGCAACATCTGAGTTACACAGGGAAATAACTATATGCGTGTGTGCAGCAGTTACGATGAATGGAAAAGAATGTTGAATAAATGCATTTTTGTTATTTCTGGAAGCTAAGGAATTTTGGGGCAACATTAACCTTGCATAGCTCCTACTACCAAATTCATACCAACCTACAGCAAAAGATTCATGTGCTCACTTGAGAGAAACTCTCTATGTAAATAACAGATCCTTTCTTCTGGTTAAATTTAATACTAGTGAGAACTGCACACTGTGGAGTAAGGACCCACCAGTTCTTTGGTGTCCCAGAGAAGAGCCAGAGAATGGCTTCCCACGTATGCTCTGTATACAGCAGGAAGCTGGCAAAAAGCAGGACAAGCTTTTTGTAGCAATCTGATCTTAAAGGAAAAAACTGCATCGTTCCATACTAGCTGGAGCATTTTTGGGACATCCACTTACTCCAGAAGACAGACCCCACTCCAGAAAAGCATTTACATGTGTTTAAACCTATCTGAACTATTGTATTTTCTAATCAAAACTCGTCCACTCTCCTGTTTTTCTGGTTCTTGCTCCCAAAATTTTGACCTGGAAATCATAATCTAACTATCTGAAGATGAATTTTTCCAAAGTTATTAGTTGACGGGAATCTTCATTACATTAACATTACTAAAAATAACTTTTGTCTATTCATATATTAATCTGTTTTCTGCTTACTAAAATACTGCAAATTTGAATTCCAATAAAGTGCTATAAGTCTACTTTAGTATTCTGAAACTAAAAAACAAAATGGTGTAAATACAATCATTCTTACATTCTGCAAATTGAACTGCAGCTGCTGCTTGTATGGTGCAAACTCCTGAGCCAGTTCATATCCTTCATGGTAAAATGTAAATAATCCTTGAAGAAAGGCCAAGAGCTGAAAAGGCAAATTTGAGAAACATTATAGATTTTTTTAACATGTGCTCTTAATGTTGCATTACACAAACATAACAGAACATATATTAAATTATAGAGAACAGGTATTGCCTATGAGAGTGAAAAAATAATTCTGAAGAACTGCTACACATTTTTTTTGTACTCAGGTGAATGTTAGAAAGCAAAAACTAAGGACAGGTGATTTTCTACTAATTTTTATCAGCAAAGTACAGCAAACCATAAATAAAAAATATTCTCAGTCTTAGCTCCTACAACACTAAGCTTTCATTACTCACAATAACAAAGCTACGGTGAGCAACGCCTCCATGCTCAGACCTTAAGAAAGAGAGGTGTTACATAGCCTTTTGCGTCATGAAGTTGCCATTTCCATAATAATTTAATTCAGTGTCCTAGTAATTTTATCCAGTATTTCCGCTGGACCTTTGATGGTGAGTCTTTTCCAAGTTCATGCTGTCAGAATTCAAGGTGGGTTTTTTCTTCCTTCAAAATATGTTTTCACTTTCTTCATAGTAATTGCTTAGGCTATGACCTATTTTCCACAAATGAGACTCTTGAAAGTATGTTGTGCACAGACTATTCCTTCCTGCTACGAACAAAATGCAAACTATCTGGTATGTCTGGTTGCCTCCAGCAGGGTAGCTGAAGTTTGCATACATCCAGCTGAAAATCCTTATTAAAGTTCATTTTAAAAATGTTTAAGTAGTAAAGAGTGCAAGTAGATTTTCTGAATGCTTATTTAGCTATTGAATTAATGGATTCCTATCACGTATTAATTTTAAAAGTTTTCTAACTTGTTCTATTCGAATTTTTTAAAAAATGTTTTGATCTTGTAAGTCTTCTCATCTGCTATTACATAAGAAGCATTCAGTTTTTTACTAGCACTGTTTTCTTTGTATGTATAATTTAGCTTAGCTACAACCAAGTAAAGAAAACAACAAAAAAGAGTTATTAACTTCGGCACACCATAAGAAAAGACATAACAACAGGAGAGATTTATCTTAATATAGTACAGCCACTGAAAAGCTAATCATCTAGGCTAAAAAACTGGCTGTCCAGGGTGCCTCCTAATTCAGCAAAAAAACCACAGGTATTCAAGAGCATAATTCTTTTCCCTTTTTCCGACTTCTCTTTCAGGATGGAATTAATGATCCAATGAAAACACTTCTCTCTCTCCATTGACTACTGAAGTAGCCTAGACTCAGGCAATAAAAATGCCACAATTCAAATTTAATCTACTTTTCTTTGTCTTACCAGTACCATAGATTATTGTAAGTGAAAGAGCTTAAAAACGGAGCTTTTGCTATGTTTGTGTTTTCTTTAAACTTACACTCAAGTCATACTTGAAGAAATGTTAAATCACTCTACCTCCATTATTCCTATTGCTCACTAAGAGACTGCAGTACTAAAGTAACACATATATTTCAGGAGAATAGCTGAAACAAAGCCCCATCCATTCCAGCATCACAAGACATTCCACATCTTTTAATGTGCAAACTTCCACAGCTTGAGAGATGAGATATCAAGAATGCAACTCTCCGAGCAGAGGATCTAATATGATGACTTACTGCTAACAGACTGAAGTCTTGCTCTTCCCTTCCCATTTCTTGTCTTTTCCCCTTCACGCATCCCAAACCTCCTTGTGTCATCTGTGGCATCACTGAGCCCTTCAGTAAGTACCACTGCCTTAGGAAGCCTGCTCTTTTGCTGCATTAATAAGTTAAATTTTTTCAAGGTTGACAGACTATTGGCATCAGTACAAATAGAAGTGTGAATGTGTGGCTAGAAGGTCTTCCTCCTTCTTTTTACTTGGTATTGCACAATCAGATGAAAACCTGGACAGGTAGAGGTGTTGAAAGCCAATGATTGTCCTGTAAGTTGATCACTGAGATTGAAGAACTGGGAAGAACTTTGTGCATAAAAGCTACTTTTTGTGGGGCCTCTACAATAAGTGTGAATTCTTGAATGTCTTCCCACCAAACAATGAAGACAACACAGTCAAGTGAAGGGCTCCAAGGCCTGTGTAGATCGTCTCAGCTTTATATGATCACCTGCCCAGCTGAAATCATTATCTCAGCTAAGGACCTGGTCCTGAAAATCTCTCACTGCTGATTCAAGTGGATCTAAGAAGGTCCAAATACAATATGCCTTAAAAAGTTCAAGTTATATAAATGGATAGAAAAAGGTTTGTAATTTTAAGGTTTACAGTGTAGTTCAAGAAAGAATTACATAGAAGAAAAGAAAGAAAACAATTCTTCCATATTTTTATTAATAGAATAAAATATAAAATAACTAAGTAAATAAGTAAAGCTCTGTTCTGGCTCCAGTTATCCAAAGCCCCTGCCCACAGTCTAGAGTTATCCAGTCAGTGTGCCCAACTACAGCTCCTTCAGAAAAAGCAGCATAACTACTCCTGTGTTTATACTCTGACTTGGTTCAGTCAATAGAACGTGGATTAACTTGACCAGCAAGTAGGAGCCTGCTGTTAAACCCACCTCTACATACAACTCCTAAAATACAGCTAAAATACACTGCAGGAGTTGTATGAGCACTGAGCAAAACTGCAGCCAGAGCAGAACTCTAGCACACACCAAAACGACAGAAAAAGAATGAGTGGGAGAAAGTTCCAGTATATCAGCTTATACCTATATTTTAAAGATCAGTTTAAAGGGCATTTCTGGAGAATGTACAGTAAACTGCTTAAATTTCAACTTCGGTACTTAAAGCAAAAAACCCATTTTCCATCACACAAAATGCTTTTATGGAGTACTCTGAGAAATACTGAGGAGGAAAATGTTTAACACAAGATGGCAGCAAAGCTGAATTTATCAAAAAGCAAAAAAGAACCAGCAGTAGCAGCAAAAAACCCCAAACCAAAACCTGAGAAAAATCTAATTGCATGTTGTTCAAAGCACTGCTCAGGTATTGTGTGTTGCAAATAATCTGGCCTTGAGGTTCTCTTAGTCGAATAGGTTGAGTATTTAAAAAAAACAGGAATAAAATAAAAATATGTTTATTTTATGCAAGTCCTGGGCCAGCTTACTCAAGTCCTGCACTGCAAAAACTGGCACTGAGGATGGTATTTGCTTCTATGTATGTCAGTACTGGTGCAAGAACAGGGATCAGAAAACACACTGTACCCAATGGGTCTGTGTTGTTGAGGCAACTTCATAACCATCAGGACACATACAGCCATAACATTGCACCATGGAGATTCAAAAGCCAAGGCCTTTTGCCCTAGGCTTATGCTCACAATAGGCTTTTCTTGTTGCTGGTGTTTATATGTGGCACTGCTGCTAAAGGCAGGCTCATAATTTGTGAGATTCATATTAAATAATAAAGAAATAAAAATCAGCCTTTTTGAAAAAGGTTTTCAGAATGTATTTTGAGGTGGTTTTCACACACATGGAAGTGGCAAACATCGCATACAATGCCTGACGTGTTCATATCAGAAATTTCTCATTTCAATTAGTGCCTTACAGCTACTTCAATCTGAGTATCAAATCAGTCACATCAATAAAAAGTGAGGTCTGAACGCTGTAATACAATGCTACTCACTATACCAGTGCCACGAGGATTTCAACACAGAACCTGAAACAAAATCCAGCTACTTCTTGAGACTTTATTTATTTTTATGTAGAGCTAGTGACCTCAAGACTGCCTGGTCATTTCATTCTCACAGGAAGAAGACTGTACTTAGGTTTCGGATAGGAGAGGAATTTAACCTTTGGCCTCCAGCACATCAGCCATAAGTCCTTGTCTCCCTGGTTTCATTTTATCTATAAGTAGATAGCACCAGAAGGTACTTATCCATCAGATTAAAGTGAATGTAGTTAATACTGTAGAAAATCTAAAGAAGAGGAAATTGAGTTTAATGTTCACAGTGAAATCTCATGGAACTGCATGCAATTACACGCAGGGTTTTGCTGCTGTTTTGTTTTGGCTTTTTTTTCCCCTTCTTTAAATAAACACTTCTGGTCCTTCACGACTTTTAATGGACCACCCTCATGTTTCCAAGCTCTGTGCCCTGGTTCCTATAAGCCAAGGAAGCCCTGGCATTGCTGAAGGACAAAGTGGAGCTCGAGGAAGTTTTTACTTCTCCTAACAACTGTAACATCCTCAGAAATGCGCACTGGTTTGGACTATGTTCTCTGGGCCCACATGGGCAAACCTAGGAGCAGATGTTGTCACTTACTTTGTTTTGTTATTTAGCTTTCTGTAAAGTTTAATACCAATTTGTCCTGAAGAGAACATTTACCTCCGTGATCGGTAGGAAAAGCTTTAGTTTCTTTTTTTTTTCTTTGAAAAAATCAAGATTTAGGAAGGCCATAAATGGACAGCTGCCAGTTACTCACACTTTAGCACACATTAGTGATTCCTTAAGACAAAATGCAGAGAACAGCAGAGAAATTTAGGGCCTGAGGAGCTGCTGCAAAAGTCAGAGTACAAGGAAGGAACATTCTCCACTCTTAGCAGCTTTTGCTGTCCTACTGCCCCAGATGTAGCCCACCTGACAATTTTTGCTAGGCTACTTCTTCCACTTTGGCTCCCAGACCATCTTCATCCTTTGGTTGGCATAGACAAGCTGAATTCTTGTAAGGGGCTCCAATAGATCATTTGCTTATCAAGTTCTGTTTTTCAAGTCTATTAGTAACACCTGAGACTGAGAATTAGAGACATGACACTGAGCTGATACATCAGAGACGCAAGCAGCACCTGTGCTAGAAGGATTCGCAACCAGTCGAGCTCCTGTGGAGGAATGTCAATGTAGGACGCATCACCAGGTACCTTCTAGCACAGAGTGGAAAATTAATAATACGGCAATTCTTTTGACAGGTGATTTTGAAGTGCTGGGCTTTGTCCTTATCTACTTGCATATAGGAGCACATGCTCATAATACCAACAACACTTACATAAATAAATTATGCATTTTAGAAAGCCTATTTTGAAGACTTTTTTTTTTTCCTTTGTTTCATGGCATTGCTGATATGTATTATAATTCACTTGGCAGATTTTGCTTTATGGGTTTTAATAAAGACTTTTATTCCAGCATGTTGCATGCAACAGACTAGAAACAAAAAGAAAAAAAGAATTTTAAAGGTTCAAATTTTTATATCTGATGTTATAATTTAAGCTCAATGTATATTCATATTGATTATTAAAAATTCACACCCGGATACAAAAGACTGCCTGCAAGGGCTATCATTACTCAGTCACCACAGAGTAGTTCCCACACCTATGTGCAACAAAGAGCATATAAGGCTAAAACACCTCCTGTTTTAATACAGGGTGGCAACTGATCCAATCAAAAGTATATATATTACTTACTGCATGTGTACACCTGGTGTCAAAAATACTCAGGTCCACATGACTGAGTCTGCAGGTAACATCCCCTGCTTTTTGCTCAGCATCAGCACTGATTAATTGATAAATTGCTCTTTCATTTTTGTAATTCATAGCTGCTACTCTGATGGCTGATACAGTGTGGGAACAGGTCCCGGTCAAAAGGATAAAGCTCAATTTCTCCAGCTAAAATACACAAAATTAAATTTATTTTTCCTCTCTATCTAGTGCATAGGATGAAAGATGATCTATTCTAATGACACACAATTGCACAATAATATTTCCCTATGTACCAAGTATTCTCAATACAGAAAGCATATATTACTTTAAAGGAGTATAAAGTCTCCTATACCAGGGTCAGAGCTAGGTCAATATTGCTAGATTTTTCCAGGATGTGAGAGTTTTGCAGCAATAGACAGAGAGACACACTCTGGATTAATCTGACAGGTAGAAAAATGTTCTTATTTAGGAATCTGAGCAAAGTTTTAGTCTCCAAGATTTGGCAGCTGTGTGCCATAAAGATAGGATTTCTGTAAGTACTGCTTGCTAAATCTAGCTTCATTAGTTTGCATCAATGTCAAATTCATTATACAATACATTCTCATCTCATGGAAAGAAGGCAACTGAGAAGCAGTTCTTGGTGACACTGGGAGTTAGACATGTAATTCAACCTATTTTACAGTCAAGAGTGCTGCTCCGGTTCATCACAATGAAGCTGGAAGATGGTGTGGAGAGAGAGAAAAAGTTGTACTTGTCATGTACGCTCACAAGTGCTGCTCTGCTGTGCTCAGTGTGCTTAATGGGAAGGGACATGTGACATTGGAAGTTCTCCATCAAGGGCTACAGGTACTATCTGAATAAGGCAACTGGCAACCTAGTTCTGTATGACATGAGCAGTAGTAATACCACTAATATGCCTCAGAAATATGAAGACTCAACATATTGAAGCACATATTGAAGCTGTCTTTACTGACAGACACAGAAGGCAGGGATGGGGGGCACAAATACAGTCCAGGAGAAAATCCCAGATCTAAATATGTACTCTGAAAGACAACTTTATCTTCCTCTTTTATGGTATGTCAACATATGCTATCTTCTGTGAGCAAAGAAAACTAAACACAAATGACTCCACCAATAAAAAATAAACTTACCTATCCTACAGAAAAACTGATTTTTCATTTTATTTCACATATAGCTTGGAAACACATATGCGTACACTGCCTATATATGGAATATTTAAATTAAAAAATGGATTTAATGGCTCAAAACTTCAACCACGAAACCACGGTATTTGGAAACATCCATTACACATTGTCCCATTAAAATGTTACACACACTTCAAGTAATCTGACATTTCACTTCAGAGTAGATATGATACTCTAACATAAATCTTTAATGAACATGAACATGAAAAGTGCCCAAGCCAAGATCTTAATGTCTGTCTACATACAAACAACCTGCAACCACAATTTAAAAAGGGAGGAAAAAATAGATATTTTATTAGTTTTAAGTGTAATGAAATGAAAATAAATTAAATGAAAATAAAACATAAAACTTACAGGTTCAACAAATTCAAATTTCTTTTTCTCTTGTACTTCTTGAATTTTAAAAACATATTCTAAAGATGCTTCATAAAAATTTTGACGTTCTCTGTCAATCTGTGAATCTGCCTAAAAGACAAAAGGAAATACAGACAACACTCATCTACTCTCATGATTACTTTAAAAACAGATTCTGTCATTAATAAATAAATAGTCCATAAGATTACTTTACAAGCTTCATGGAGTTCAGTTTTCTTCCCAAAAATAATACCTACTTAAAATAGCTGAACACAAGTTTAAAAAGTTAACATGAGATGTTTCAGCTTCATGCCTCTTCACCGTAGTCTTTTTATTTCCTCTACCCTTTTGCACTTATTCTAGTTAATATTCTAGTTAATAATATTATACTTAATATTAATATAATTAATATTCTAGTTTTTAGGAAAGCCTGGAGGGAAATAGAAAGGTGGCAGCAGGAACTCTGCCCATGGTATATATAAGTTTAGAAAAAGAAATAGGTGAGAACAGGATAGGAATTAAGGTGGGACAGAAATATTAATATTTCTGTTGAAATGTCTGAGTATCACATGCAGTGAATCCTACCTATTTCTCAGCATCAAATACTTTACTAAGAATGTATTTTCTTTCTTAAATGGACTGTCTTTAACAATGACATCTTGCAAATTATTTCATACCAGCAGTCACATGCTCTTGAAATATAAACACATTTAAGTTCCTAACCTCATAAATCAATGCTTGTTCACATTTTAATTTTCAAATGCAAGAACTACAAGGCAATGCTTGTCAGAAGTTCCTGAATAATACCACCCAACATGAAGGTCTAGTACCAAAACAGAGTCTTCAGTCTAAACAAGAAAGAATTAACTCTTATCAGCTGATAAAGAGTAATAGGCTTTTATCCTCAATTTAAACAAGCCATGAGAGAGGGACTTAACAGACAAGCAAAGTAGTATGTGGATAATGACTAAAGAGAAGATGCACATTCCATTTTAATTCATCTTTCTTTGTAACAAAATCATTTTCTCAACCCTTTCAGGCTGCATTAGTTGGGTTCTCATCTTAGGTCAAAAAAAATTTTAGCAATATCTGTAATATGAGTAAAATGAATTCAGCTGTTTTTGACATATGCCAGTTAAAATACAGAAGCATACTTCCATATATGCTCTAGTGCAATTCAGGCATTAAAAATGACAAATATAAGAAAACTGGAAAACGTAGTTATAAGTTTTGCTTGATAGCAAACACGTCATAAAAGAGGTTTAGCACTTTTAACAGTACAACCACAGTAAGTCAGTGTTTTCCTTCAGGTAGGACTTGTTTGCCAGTAGCACCATATATAATTAACATCACTTCTTTAGTCAAGGTCATGCAACTATTGTGATTTGGCTGCACAGGCACTTAACAATACAGTCCACTTCCCTAGCACAGTGTTCTAGCCCTACTTCAAAGCATGGGCTTCAACATTATTTTTCACATGATCCAGTACTAGTATTTCCTTGCAGTGCCTATAAAAAAATCAGGAAATTAAGCACAAAAATTAATATTATAAAGCAGAAACCAGCACTCAAAATTCCAATAATCAAGTGCTTTAACACAGAATTGACTCTGCCATATGTCATTCATAAAGTGCATTGACCTATTGTTTTCTTTGATACTTTATGTTGTTTTGTTTCAAAAAATTAAAAAAAAGCATCACAAAGGCAATGATATATAGCCGAATAGAACCAGGTGCCATCACTTCGGGACATGATCCAGCAAGCTTTTGCTCTCAGAAGTACAGTCAATAAGCACTTGAGACAGAACTCTGGTGTCACATTTAATTGTAAGCAAATAATAGAATCTAGAATCTAGTTTTAGAAATGAACTCCTTCAGGCTTTGACAGAGAAAATATATTTAAACACCTAATTAAATCCATCTCTATTCTGAACAGCATTAAAGCAGATTGTAGTTCTAATGATACTTATGACACCCAAGTGCCACCTCAAATACAGATAGGTTCCTGAATTAAGGCTATAATCACCACTATTGTACAAGGACTAAATCAACTTCCCAAAGGTATCTGTAGAAGTTTGTGAATTTGTGTCAACACAGAGGATTTCAGTTATGTAAGAACAACTTTGAAAGTGAATTTAAAGCTTCAAAAGCTGAAAGGATTTTCATGTTTTTCAATGAGTCCAAACTGCATGTAAAAAATGAAAAGATTTGATGGATAAGATTTTGAGTGTCTGCTTGTATGATAGCTAGTTATAATAAGTAATATTTTCATTGATACTGGATATTATTAAAATGTATAGCAGAACTTCACCTAAACTTTGAGAGTGAAGCCTTTGCTCTATATTTAGGCCTGATTCCGGAACAGATTTCACAGAAATATAATTAGGAGCATATAAACTTTCTCACATCACTCAATTTGAATCATTTTCTGCTTCACTGTGGACTTCTGTAAGCAGTGATAAGGCAGTATTATGATGTCTCCTTTTGATGTAGTCTAATCATCTATGTAAACTGCATAAGCAGCCATGCAGCCTCTTAAAATATCCAACATATTTCAATTAGATGAATATACGCAAACTACTCTCTATAGGATATGTTAAGACCATCAAACTTTAGATGCCTAATTAAGGTGCTTTCAATTGCACTCTAGTGAGATATATAAAATAGCCCAACAGAGTGTGAGAACTACTCTTTTCTCGTCCCAGGACTCTAACCCACATACTGAGACGAGGTACCAAGAAACCTCTGCAATTCAGAATAACATTGAGTTTAAAAATTCCTTCACTTGTGCTGCGAACAAATGCCCCAGCTGCCAGCACCACTTGGTTCTTTGTTTGTGGCCTGGCTCTGCTAGGTGCTGCTCCAATGAGCATTGTCCTGTGTATATGAGCTATAAGCTGGGCTCACCCAAACCACTCTGGATGAGAGTCAGCAGCTGTCACTCATATTTCAGGCCAGGAACAGGTGTTTTGACCTTCTTTTATTTATGATACATATACAGGCCAAAAAAAAAATCTATGCTGTTAATGTTTCTGGTACTGATTTGCTATTGTACCTTCTATTTATGGTGGATCTAAGTTTCTGATTCAGCACATTTACAGTTGCAAAAAACTGGGGAAGACAGAAATTAAGTTATGCCCTAGATGCTTTACAAGTGGGGCATCTAGACAAGCAAGAAACCTTAGCCACAGTCCAGAGGTGTCATTTGAGGACACACTGGAAAAATTTATTCTGGTTTTCCATCAGTTTATATGCTTGGGCCAAGTCCATTGCTATTCTAACACAGTTTATTAGATTCCCAGTTGTTACTTTTCACTTCAGTTCCTCTTCTTAGACTGCAATTATTCTGATGTCTCAAGAGTAAAATATTTTGTTTATTTTATTTTACTTTATTTTATTTGTATTCTGGAGTAAATTGGTGCTTAAGTTCACTTCTCTTCATTTTGATAATTTTTTTTCTCAGCTACTTGCTTAGCCTCTAACAGAACTGCTTCTTCATCAATACACAAGTAAGAGCTCTACATATAAAACTTTGACATACTAGCAAAACAATTAACCAATCATACACAACTAGTGTCTCATCTAGACTAACCGCTATACAGACTGCAATGGTACTTCAAGAGTATTAACATTATTATAAATTTTGAGCAGCTACTCCTCATATATTGGTAAACATGAAAAAAAAATCCTACAATTTGTGACAGTGATGGTCACATCCTCTATGAAAATTCCATCTGCAAATTAATCCCCATGATTTAAGAGTCACCATGACAAGAGTAATCCCATAAAAATAATTTTTAACTACTTTTGGCACAAATCCTGAAGCATCATTGACACCAAACTGCTCGTTTTACTGTAATATGACTCAAAGACAAATCTTTATTTCTACAAGCATACTGAAAACCTTTTGTTAATCTGGAAATCTTCACTGTTTGGGGTTTTTTTGTCTTTTTTTTTTAAACAAAAAAGAATTAGCCACAAAAACTCAAAGTTTAAGTCGTGGATACAATTTCAGGGAGTGATACCACAACCTCAGAATAAGGTGAACAAAGGGGAAAAAGCAAGTACAAAAAAGCATCATTAAAATGATCTTATTTCATTCTCCTAGATTAAAATCTATGTGAAACAGAAGCATAAATTAATCATGTAATAAATTAAATATCAAAAAAGTAATTAATTACATGATTTTAAAATATTCCATATATAACTTATAAAAGTAATTTTATAACTACTAATAATTGTAGTTATATAATTCTGTGGTTGCAATCCATAAACATCTGCTGTACTTGAAGTACACAAAGTTGGGCATATAGATCATTGCCTTGTTATAATATTTAACTCTTATTAGGGTCATGTTAATCCCATTCAAAAATTAGATTCACAAGTATGACTACGTGACGTCACCAAAATTTGATATTAATAAAAACCATCACGGCTTGAAGATGATCAGTCTGTTATCATGAATTCTATGCATATAAGAAACACGGCAAGTGTGATTTTAGTGCTTACATCTTGCAGGTGAGATTCTTTCTTCTTTGCTGATAAATTTAAGTGCTTCTCTAGGATGGAATAATATTTCTCACTTTCCTTGTCAAACTTCTTCTTCCCATCCTGAAAAACAAAATACTGCCAAGTAAACTATTTGACTACGTATCACAGCTATCTTGAAGTAAAAGAAAGAATAGGTGTTGAAATATGCCCAGTTATAAAGCCATTTTTCTTGGTTCTGATGTTTTTAGGGTTTAATTCTGAATTAGTCCTGAAGATACTATGAGGACTGACTCAGTTATCAAACAAAAATATTATGCAGGACTTTTCCTCTAAGTAATAAACCCACACAACTGACACACAGTTTCCCATAATAAATGTACATGAGGTTTTATGTAGGTGGTATCTTGCTAAGCAGACATTTAATGTAAAATAATCTTACCCAAATTTTATAAATGTACCTACCAGTCACACTGACTTCTCTGAATAAAAGCACTGTGTAACAGCTGGGTGATTATAACAAATCTGATGATGATACATTCCTATCCTTTGCATTTAAGACTAATATATGCTTATTTTCCACCCACACTCTTAAAATATGAGGATGATGGAAAAACACATACATGGTTGGAAAAGAAAATTGGTCCAAAAGTCTGTTTCCAATAACATTTTGATGTGTCTGAATATCTAAGCTTGTCTCATTTAAAAGAGTTATCTTGTCTTTGTCCTTCCCAGCTCCTCTTGCTTTACCCACCATGTGGAAACGATCTCACATTTCTACCATAAGAATATTTTAACATATGCTAACACAAAAGAAAGCTACTGCTATGAGTAAATTAAGAAACATCTTATTTTCTGTCACCTAATTTACAATTAACACTTTTAATTTTTTTAAATTAGCTACTCTCAATTTAAAATAGAAAATCCAAGAAAGTCAGTTTTCTCAAAAGTTTTTCCATCTTTAAAGAAGGAAATAGAAGAATGGATTAAAGTAAATAACTCATCAGAGTACTACTAAGGATAAAAATATAATTTTTAATTATAAAATTATATATCCTCTATAAAAGAGAAACTCTTTGCCAGTGACTTTTACAATCTTAGGTAAGACCTAATGATTTTCTCCACTCATTAACAAGTTGACTATTCTGAGAAAACAAAGAAACTCAAGACAACTTACACATGTGCTATTAAAGTGAGAAAACTAAATACTGGACATATTGCAATTACATCAAGTCATCTTCAGAACTGTAGTGATTCTTTTCCTGAACCCTTTCTCCCTAGAAATTGTTCTATACAAATCCAAATAACTAGCCTGCATTGAAGCTCCACCCTGTTTTTACTTTTTCATGTAATTAGAAAGCCAGGTAAGTCAGAGAAATAGAAAGAAGAATAGAAGGAAGAATTTAATGCCATGAATGAAAAATATATCTACTAGCTGTAACAACAAACCACTCAATGATTCATTCATTCCAACTGTTAAAGTTCACAATGGTAATTATACTGGATTACAGGGGGGCAACGGCTATAAACTGTAGAGGGGAAGATTTAGACTAGATGTTAGGAAGAAATTCTTCACAGTGAGAATGGTCTCGAGGCACTGGCACAGGTTGCCCAGGGAAACTGTGGCTGCCCCATCCCTGGAGGTGTTCAAGGCCAGGTTGGATGGGGGCCTTGGGCAGCCTGGTCTGGTTGGAGGTGTCCCTGCCCATGGCGGGGGGGTTGGAACTAGATGATCTTTAAGGTTCCTTCCAATCCAAACTATTCTATGATTCTATAATTACAAAGCACATCATATA
Source organism: Piaya cayana (assembly GCA_013389865.1). Lineage (NCBI taxonomy): Eukaryota > Metazoa > Chordata > Aves > Cuculiformes > Coccyzidae > Piaya > Piaya cayana. The sequence goes on along the minus strand of WAAB01004476.1, from coordinate 197,273 downwards.
CTTCCTATCCTGCAAAAAGTATGAAAACCACATGCAACTTAATGCTCTCTTTACCTCATAATAGAAATATCTTCAAAAGACATCATAAGGAAAAGAAGGTACTCAACCCAACAAAATATCAATTAAAAATACAGAAAAATTCCTAATGCCTTCTGTATTTATTGTAGCTATGCATATGTGAGGAAGAAAGATTAAAAGGAAAAAAAAGAAAAAATAAAAGCTTGTATTATGCCTAGCAAGGGAAAAGAAGCTATATGAATTATCTTCCAGAATTTTTCCCAAATGCATTCTTCAAGCAAAGAGAGAAGGCAAAAGGCAGTACTAGCTGAATGACCAATTAGCCAAGACATCAACTTTTGTGGGACTGAAATCACACGTCAGTTCCACAGCCAGTTTTACTGGAGAATATTCAGGTGCCAGCTCCTTATGATCAAGCAAATCAATGTGAGTATCTCAACATCGGCTTCAGTCACAGAAAGAGATTCAATTTAGTTGATCATACACCACAGATATGTATCTTTTGAATAAAAGGTGCAGTTACTTTATCTCTTATCTTCTGAAATAGTGATGCTAGGGTGCTGGAAAAAAAATGAACTGGAATATTTTAAAATTCAAGTGACGCAAGTTGCAAAGTAATGACCTTGAGGAAATCCTCAAGTCAAGGGGCAACTCAATAGATGCAATGAAAACAACAAGGATAATATCCTCTACCTTTTCCCCCCCCCCTCCCCCACCATGCCACTGAAAGTTGGGAAAGGATCTGCTTGATGGCAATATCGAAACCTTGGATCACAAGCTGCTGGAGTTCATTGGTGGATACCCTGTCCATGAGTCCAAATACTTCAGAATGTAACTTGCCACAGATTTTGACAATGAAGCCTGGATGAAGATGACACTGGCTGCACATCTAGGCTTGATGTTGTGCTTGCCTTTAATGCCTCAGAGGCTGACCTGAGGAATGAGATGTGCAGCCATAGGTGAAGCTCCTGCAGGATTACCTGTATCAGACTGAGAATCACCCAGAGCAACTAGGACAGAACCAATTCCTTCCCTAACAGATTTATGATACGAACACAGTAGCTATTCCTCTTGCCTCATGAACTATTTGTCTCAGAATCAAGCTGATATATGGGTAATGCATGATCTGTAGCATGGTCAGGCACTTGAGTTCATGTTAACATTAACATAACCTTTACTAACAAAAGCTGGAAAAGAGTCTGAAATCTAAGCTGTTTGGTTAGAGCCAAAGAGAAAGGTGTGAAAATGGGACTTGATTCCTCTTCTGTAATACAATATGGGAAATGCATATCAATGCCAAGAGGGACCCATTTACATATTTAATGTGGTTCCCGATGCACCAAATCCAGCTGCTTATATTTTGTGCTAACATCTACAACAAAACCTGCGAATTACATATCACATTATCTATTCTCTTTATATGTAAAAATGAAAACACAGGAAGTAAATGATCACATCTAAACAGATATAATTCCCCCAAGAACAAGAAAAGAAAAACTCAGGGTAAACTAATTGTGTTTGCAAGGCATCTTCATGTCATGTGAAACTTCATGTCTCTGTGGCACCATCCATGAGGGCACAGAGAACTTGAAAGCTCTCTTGGTCTTCTGCCAGCACCTTTCCAGACTGCATCCCTCTGCCATAAGACTCATACCCTCTGCCACTGACCACCACAGGTTTTACTCCAGTTAGGTTAAAGAGAAAACAATTTGGATGTCCCTTGATACCAGGACAAATTCTAGGCTGAGCACAGTGTTTCCAAGGATAGCGTATCTATTAAGTGGTCCTTTTTTCCCCCCATATTTTAACACAACAAAATTTCTCCTATGAAAGCTGAAAGCAGACAAAGCAAAGAGAATAAACAGAAGGAGACTGAGAATAAAGATCATTTGGCAGTTTTGACTGTGTTTCTGTCTACTTGGGGATACTTCTGGGAATACGGCTGCAGTGCCAGCAGGGCAGTGTTTGTGGCATAATACTCATCACTCAGACATATTTCTGGGAAAAGTCTAAAAAATACTGGCTCCCAACAGGTGAGCGAGTTCCCTTCACTTGAAATGCCTTCTGCTATGCCAGTAAAAACCACATATCTGCATGTACTTAAGCCTCTGAAAACTGTTTACTTCATAAAAACTTACAAAAAAGAATAAACTGAGAAGCAGGTGATTCATTTTCTGGAAGGGAAGAAACACCGAAGCTTATGCCAAGATAACTCTTGTCTCGCACACTCAGCCAGTGACTCAGAGCACACAGGCGCATCCTAAGTGGAGTCACAGACTTACCTCATTCCAGCTTTAGTTTTTTCTTCTGCAACCCTCAAAAAACTCTCTTATACACAGCTGCTGCCCAGATTAATCATCTGAATCCTGGTTCCAGCAATCTGTGCCCATGAGACCGAGAATCCTGCTTTTCTACAAGCCAGGAGGTTTACAAAGAAGGTTCCAATGCAAAACCATCTCCTCAAACGTTAAGAGAGGAGAGGATTACTTCTGCCTCTAAATTCCATGTTGGATCAAACCCAAAGGTGAAAGGAGATGTGGGTGGATAAGAAAAAGCTTGTGCTGTACTGTTACCAGAACAGATTGCACCAGCCATGACACAAAACATAAAGCACATGGACATTAGGAAGATGCTATACGTGACCTCTGCATTCTGAATCTTACTCCCTTCAGCCTCCAGCTACCTTTCTTCCTCACACATCCTTCCTGCAAGTAACCCCCATCCTTCCTCTTTGCTCTGGAAACCTACCAATCAATTCCACCAAAATATCAGCTAGAACATATGAAAAAAACTCAAGTGAGGTAATTAAGAGGGTGCAATAAAAAAAAAAGACAGAAAAAGATAAATTACAAAATCCTTGACTTATTTTCCACTGAGGTATAAAGTCATCAATAACTTTTCTACAGATCAAGCTCTGCAGACACTAAGCACTGTAAATGTATAGTTGTTTAACCATTCTCAGATGTGTCAGGTCACTAAGTCTTAAGTCAGTTCAAAAATATTTATAGTTTTTAACGCCTCAAATTTCCACCAGGAAAGCCCTTAACCAAACACTTAGCTTCTAGCATGGAATGGAGTATTACTAATTTTCAGTAATCCCTTGACAGAGTCAACTAATGTAATACCAAATCTAAGTTTAATTCCTGGTTTGGTTCTCTCTGCTTAGTTTTCCTCTATAGTTTTGTTTTGAAAACTGATTCAATAATTTCAAAAAAGAGAAAACTTTCTTTCAGAAATAAATTTTGCTCCAGATACCACTAATTATAGATGTGCCAGTTAGAAGTTGAACTCAGAATATGTTCTCCCATCCATCATGCTTTACAGAAAGCTATGGCTATGAAAAGATCAGACATCACTTGCTAAAAAAGGTGACTCAACCAAGTCAGATAATTTTTTCCTGTAGAGACAGAATTTGATCCCATGGTGTAACTAATCATACACGTGTAACAAAACAGAGTCATGGTTACTACAAAGTTTAAACACAAGCTGTATTTTTGAGCATAAATCAGACAAAGTTAGTACATTTTGAAGTTGATTTCTCTTTTCCAGTGGGAGCACCAAGAAATCAGGTGTTTCTTTAATGGTTTAAACTTCCCACTACTTTGTGCCCAGTATTTTACATCAAAATTGTTATATCTCTCTTAGGAATTATTATATAGATTATTGCTCTTTATTTTTCATCAAGAGCCTTTGCCATCCTTCTCATTTTTTCCCCATTTTTTCTAGCTGAAATTACTCTTGGTGCTATACTTATCTATTAGCATACCTTAGCTAAATCTTATATCTGCCCCTAAAAGAAAATGTTCTTACTCTTTGTTGTCCAACAATTCATATACTTAAACTTCAACATGCTATTCTTTAAAACTAAAATAACCTGTGTATTAAGTTCAGATTCATTTTCAACAGCAATATCCTTGTGCAACCATAAAGTAAATATGTTTTGTAAGAGATGAATTTAAAGGGATCAGGAAAGGAAATGAAAATACAAAACATTACAAAAAACTATTTCGAGAAAAAAAAAATCAGTGGGAATCCCTCACTTGATTAGGAAACAAGTTACTATTGTGAAACATAGTTATGATTACATCTGGTTTCCCCTCACCCAAAATGAATACAGATTTTTCTCACCAACTCAAGCCGAGATGCAAGAACTGAGGAAACTGGCACAGAAATGCAATGGTATAACTTGATTATAGGTCAAGTCAGACACATTTGTCAGTGGAAGAAACTGAAGGCAATGGTGAACTTTGCTGAGATCAATAAGGTCACGTCCCCTTTCTTCCTCTCTGACAACAATGGCAAAAATGTCTATATAACATCATACTCAAGATGGTTCCTTACTGGAAGCGTAGACTTGCTGTAAGTTTTTCAGTAACACCTTTTTCATTACCTTCCAAAGAAAAATTAAAAATCTATTTCTACAATGTTATTGGAATTTTGCTTGGAGTTGTAAATATTTGGGATCATCTTTTACTAAGCAGTAGGACAAAGAAAAGTAGAACTGTAAACTAGAACATAAACCAAATTTAGCCTTGGAAAGACTGATTTGAGCTATATCATACAGATTTCATGGAAAATGTGTGGTCTCAGAGTCTCATAACTTCTGAGCAGAAAATAAATAAATTCACCTTCCATTTTATTTTGCCTGAGTTTTGCTTGGAATTCTCATGGAAGTGGTTGGTTGGTTAGCATGGTGGTGGTTTTAGTGCAGTTTAAAAAAAAATGAAATTATTACAGGTATCTGAGACCACAGACTGTATTGTGATAGGCATCTGGATGGGGGGGTACCTTATTGACAGAGATTTCTATTTGTTATATGAATGCTCACAGTTCAAGACAAGGTGAAAAGATGTTTTCCAAAAGGAAAAGTGAAATGGAGATATAAAATCCCTTCACCCCCTTCCTCCTTCTCCCAGTCAGAATTTAAGCTTATCATAAGGCTACAAGAATGCTACAAAACTGTGAGAAAGCTAGGAGGTTAGAGGGCATTGTTTACATACTGTTAGCAAATAATCTGAACTGGAACAAAGTTTTACCATAGTTTATAAAGAAATGATTGCTTCTCAGTAAAAAATAGGGTTAATATTCTCATGAATTATGACTTCTGTTACTCATAACTGCTAGTGAAAGCACTTCAAAATTGAAGCTGAATGCATTACGTAGAAAATTAAACGTCCTAACAACCATAAATCTTTAAATCAATTCTTTACTAAAAATAAACAACCATATGCAAACCATAATATCCAGAAAATAATACGGTGTAAGACACAAATAATTATAATAAAAAGAACATATTGCAGCTACGAAGTGTAACAAGGCAATAAACCAGGAATACAAGAGTGTTTAGCAGCATTAAAGCTATGAAGAAAGATATTAAAAAATGGCAGTTTAAAAAATAACCTCAATTAAAATCAGGTAAGATATACATAAAACTAAAAACATACTTTAAACAACCCAAAACTAATTTAAGTTTAGAACTGCATTCACAGCTGTGTAAAATACTGAATAAATCTGCAAGAGATAATTTATTTTCAAGTTCATAAACTTCTGAAGAAAATTTTCTTTTCCCTCTGTAATGCCTTCACCAGCTATCAGGTACTTTCAAAAGTGTTTTCTGGAAGAGGGGAATCCTACAGACGTTTCCTAATACTTCCCTATTTAATTCCATCAGATACATATGAATAGAAGGTGTTTACCAGTGGAGACTGGAAAGAAAAAAAAGCAGTTACTATTAAATGCACAAAAGTGCTTGTAAGATGTCATTTGTTCCTCTAAAAAAATTGTCTCTTGAAATGGAAAAACATTAAAAGTTCTCAGCACTTCCATGAAAATACATACAAACTTGCCAATACTGGCGGATCTCAAGGTAGGACACACAAACTCCCTGTTATTCAGCTGCAGATTTGTCTCAAGTTTATTTGGCATTTGCCAATTCCAAGAGTAGCTGCTAGATGTCTGGGAATCTGTTAAATCTCTGCCCAGACAGCAGGACTGGTAAGTCTACAGACATCATCTAGTTTTATTGGGTTTACTGTCCACTAAATATGAAGGGTTGTGTTGTTTTTTTTTTTCTGGAATATCTTACTCGAGATATTAGCATGTTACTGCTTAAACAATATGAAGAAGCTCCCTAGACTAGAAGAAACCGACTTAAACTCTTCCCTAAAGCTGTTTTCTGAAATTGAAAATGTTTTATCATAACAGCAAGATGGTCTCCAGTTTCTGTACAAAAGCATGTGACTTTAAATGATTTATAAAAAGAAATCCACTCGTTAACCATGCTCTATAGAAATTCAGAAAGAGGCTTGAACACTGTATACTTCATCAAAAGTCATATGGAGTAAACTGCTCATGTCATCAGCAATGCAGATATCTGTTAGAAATCAGTATAGCTGTATAGGCTGAGTAGAAAGTAAATGACAAAAAAGGTCCAACACAACCCTAAATCTCTGCTTACACAGTAACAGAAAGGAAGATAGCTCAGATTTGGGACATGCTATTCTTAAAAAATAAAAAAAAAAAGTCAATCAGCAATAGCACTTGTTGTGATTCAGAATATTCAAAATGCTGAAGTCACTGAGCTTGCGCCACTATCCACGTAAACGTGTTAACATGAACACTTACAAAATCAGACTGGAGAGGACACCTGCTCTACATGAGTAAAAAGCAGTAGTGGGTTTATTTTCTCATGATCTAGTTCCAGTACAAGTTTACAGTTTCCTACAGCTCACAAAAATAAAATAAAAAAAATACAATGCCATTTATTGTTTCAGTTCTGTTCAGATGACAAAGTGAGGCAAATAGAAACGAGACGAGAGGGAATGGCCTCAAGCTCTGCCAGGGGAGGTTCAGGCTGGACATCAGAAAAAATATTTTCACAGAAAGGGTCACTGGGCACTGGAACAGGCTGCCCAGGGAGGTGGTTGAGTCACCTTCCCTGGTGGTGTTTAAGGGACGGGTGGATGAGGTGCTAAGGGGCATGGTTTAGTGTTTGATAGGAATGGTTGGACTCGATGATCTGGTGGGTCTTTTCCATCCTGGTGATTCTATGATTCTATGAAAGAAGAGAAGGTTTATAGGAAAAGACAAATGTAACACATTTCCATAGATCTGGGGGGGTTCTAACAGACTCTTTGATGCAAACAGTGCCACACATGGCAGATTCAATTTTTGCCTAATCTTCCACATCAACAGCTGGCTAAGCAGGGACAAATCTCTAAGTTTTACTCATGCTCCTAACAGCTAGAAGTTGGACTTTCAAGTTCAGTAGTTGTACCAACTTCTTATCCAATGCTGTGCCAACAATGAAGAAAGGTTTGGTTTTTGTGATTCTCTGGTTCTCATACTAAAGACAGACAAGACAGAGTTGGCTCTACAGTTACTAAAATAAATGCAAAGAAATGCTAAAGATATGGTATCCAGCTGTGCAGAGTATAAGCACAGAGCCGCTACAAACACAACAGGTTTTATAGCATGATCTTGGCATTTGACAGTAAGGCTCACTTTCATTGTATCAGGCAGAGTGGTGAACTACTTCTCAACTACTAAAGAACATCCAACTTTTAAAACTCAATTATGTTAGTCAACAACTTGCCTTGGTCTACACCACTGCCCCTTTCCTGCCATTGCTGCTTCTCTTTGTTCCTCTGTTTCCATCACCCATGCCCCGAGCAGCCACCTTTTCAGCATCCTGCACCTCACGTTGATGCTTCCTTAAGCCCTATTCCTCCCATCAGCACTGCCTTTCCTCCTCCCCATGGAGGCACACTGCCCTTCCAGGTTCCCCATTCCTCCTTCCCTATGCTAGATTCCCTCACAAAGTGTATTTCAGTAGTGTCTTGGTATACCAGTAAACTGTGTGTGAAGAAGCCACTTTATCTACACACATTTAGTAAATATCTTCTTTCCTTTGTGAACTCAAAGCAAACACAAAAAAGCTGCAAAGAATATGTTGTTCAAATAAAGTAATTCTATCAGACTAACTTATACCATCACATACTCACTCCTTTGCTTTAAAAGCAAAGATAAAAATATCCCTTTCTAAGTGGCAATTTCTTTTTTAAACACTCCTTGGGAATCTGTCTCCAGACTACAATCACCCAACGTCCCCAATTTCAGTGTGCCAGCAGCATGTTCGGCACAGCTCATGGTCCCACACCAACTTCCACGTCATCGCAACAGAACTACAATGCTGATCTGAGGAAGAACTCAAGGCTTGTCATGAGAAAGTTTTCAGAATACTACACACAACTGGAAGCTGACCTGTTTACAGTTAGAAAAAAAGGAAACAGTCTGGGGCTAAAGTCAGAAGTGATTTTGTTCTGTTTTGTTTTGAAAGCATCTATTTTCAGACTCTCTCTTACAACACTGATAATGCAACACAAACTATCACTTTGGGGTGAAGAGTCATGCCTCCTAGTAGTGTTGTTAAGCTTAACCAGTGCTGTCAGTTTACTTCTTAGGGAGGGATGATCTTTTCATAAGAACAGTCATCAGAGATGGTTGGCAAGCTCCACAGGAACAAACAGTTCTATGGTGGCTACTGCAGCCTGAAAGATCCTGAAATAATGAAACTGGTTCACTTGGTAGAAAAATGGAGTTCTTGGTGCTCCCATATCTACACCAAGACACATTAAAGTTTCAAGGAATGATGTCCTTCTTTTGTTACAGCAAAGAAGTGACGCTTTCCAGCTACTATCACCCACTGCACTTTGGAGTGGAACTATGTTATACATGTTTTGCCAAGAGGAAATTGCTTCAATGGTAAGAGAGTGCATGTTTGTATATTCCCAGGCCCCTGCAGAATCTGCTGCGTAGATGATACTGGATGAAAGGAAATCTATGGTTACACAGCCAAGTGTGCCAGGAAAATTATTACCAATTTAGAACTGAAAATGCAACGCTGCCATAGGTGTGGAATTAAGACCCTTATACTCAACATCATCTGAATAATGAGCAAACATAACAGGTCTGCTTTTATGCTGTTATTTTTATACAGAATTAACAGAAATAATGGAGAAAGAGCTCTTCATTTTCCTCAAGACTGCTGAAGAAAATCCCAACTTTTAACAGGTCACGATTAACAGACTAATTTATACCCAGGTAAAAAGCCTCACAGTTTAAGTGTTAAATGTTTAGTACAGCTGTGGCACTATGCAACATCTATGAGCACAAGTCTGAAGTAATTCTTGTAGGGTAAGAGAATGAAGCTGCCTTTTTGAAAGCATTCTGATTTTTATTTGGTAAAGGATGCCAAAACTCAGGGTGGAGAGTTATTCTGGGCATAGAGGGGCGGGGGAGTGGATGCCTTCGACTAGCTGAATGGAAACAGACTTCGTGAAGGGAGCAGAATGCTAAACTCTGCTCCCTCCAAGTCCTGTCCTGCTCTGTGCCATGCACAATTGTCTACTTCATATATTTCTCTTAAATCTTCCCTGAGATTCTTGAAGAGTCTCATCAACAATCTTAAGACCTGTTTTCCAGCTGTGGAATGTAACACTCCACATTGCGACCAAGAGCAAGGCTAGAAAGGACATAACAGATGAGCAGACTTACTGTATCCTACTAAGATAGAGAAAAGCAATTTTTTAAAATAACTGAGAATATTTGTGAAATTTTCTGAGCCTCAAAGCACTTAGCAACAGGTTCAGTTCCCCTCTGAAATGGAAATTCAGTTTGGAGGTGAATGTTCTTGCTCACACTTTTAATTATAGCTCAGGAGTGCAGCAGGATTCTAGTATCCGTGTGGGGTCAGGATGCAACCTTCCTGAATCCTTCATGCGACACAGATTACAGCGGGTTGATTTAAATCAGCAAGAAAAAAAGCCTCAATTTAATCAGAAAGCATGTTTTCTTGCATTTTAATGCTTTTCTGTTGTATTCCAATAGGACTGATACTTGCTACCTAAATAATAGTTTTTTTAATTACTATGGATTTCTAAAAATAGATGGTTCTTATTGCCAATAAAAACACACTGCATACTAAAGGAATCACACCAATTAACATATTTATTCTAGCTTTTATGAGTAATTTGGGAAATTGTGTTGCATTTTAACTGAAAATACTCAGTCATCAATTATCATGGCCTCTATTTCTGCTTCCTTTCACTGGACCCTCCCTATTATGGTTCAGACTGATGATAAAATACCTCAAAACTAGTGAATACAAACACCAAACCTTGAGTAATAGACTCTGCTTAAAATGAAATGCCTTCCACCTTATCCACTAGAGCAGAGTCATTCATTTTTCTCAGCTAAAGGAATATTTGGACTTACGACGAGTGCTATAATTTGATTAGATACCAAGGAAACAGTTTTCTGACAGACTTTGAAAATATGATGAGGTTTTGTTTATTTTATGCTCCTCAGCTTCCGGAGAATCCAAATAAAACAGAGAGACCGTGCCAGATCCTGCATGCCTACATCATGTGGTATAGATGTGAACAAAGATGCAGGAAAATTAATCCCAGCAGTGAACATGGATTTGTTTCCCAAGTAGAAAGGAATTCACAGCTTGAAATGAATGTAAGTAAATAATAATAAAAAATAATCCTTTGGGCCAAAATAAATAATTTTATGAAATAAACAGATGGTGTTGTAAAGAGGAAACAAAACTCTCCTTTTAAGTCTTAAAATATAAAATTGCTTCTGTTGTCTTTGATCTGTTTTAATTTGTACTAAAGGTCAATGAATATTGGGACAAATATTGCTAAATACTGTACTTGATGGATAAAAAGAACCATGAAAGATTTGTCTTATAGTACATAACACATCACACAATGATCTCACCAAAGTTACCAGCTGGGGACTTGCAAACCACATTTACCAAATAAGGCAAAATGCTTCATGCCTGAAATCCTTTCCCAGTTACCTCACCCGGCTTTTGCTCGCGTTTCTACAATAATTGCAGAGGTCATTTTTTTAAACTCAGATGGAGTAAATCAAGAGGCTATCCAATGCTGAGCTGGGGTTGTGCAGTCTCTAGGGACAACTCAGCTTTATTTAAACTGAGTGTGTACAGAAAAGGAAGAATTGAAATATGTGCAATAAAAAACGAAGACTGAGTAGTATAAATCGAGAAGAGTAAGTGATACAAATTTGTGTATTGCTAGTTTAATTGCAAACACTAATGTTTTACAGGGAACGTTTCTCTAATTTCTTGGGTACTCTGAGGTTTTTGAAGTGCATGTAAAGAACTGGTCTTTAGTGTTCCTGTGACACTCCAAAAACACTTGAACTTTGCACTCTGGGTTTATGTTGTCCTTGTATTTGAAATATAGCTTTGAAACATCAACAGGATATATTTTACCCTCCATATTCTTTTTGATTTCTGCGATCATATTTTTTGCCCAACTTTATACAGTTTTGAAGAAATAATAAAATATTCTCTAAATTAAACACAACAATAGGATAGACCTACATAGTTCATCACAGGAGGATACTTAGTACTAAAATAAAATGGCAATTGCCATAGTGAAAACTGTCATTAATTAATACTATTTTCTCTATCTTTTTTCCTGGTGTGTGTGGCAGGGCAGTGGGGTGGATTGCTGGTTTTTATCTCCAGCTGAATTTTAACTTGAATTCTAGAAAGAAAGAAAAAAGCTCAGTAAGCACTTTTAAAGTATATGTAGTCCTAAGTTTTCCCGTACCAAAATCTGACAGTGGAAACAAATATAATTTCCTATTATGTATACTGGTAACACAATTAGTTATTTTTTTTTTCCTCAAGAAGATTTGGAAATGGAGCTTAACAGGATACTAAAATTAATAATTTCAAAGTCCAATTAGAAGAGGGGAGCTTGCATATCTAGCTACTGCTGAAATTGCCAGTGCAAAACACATACAATCGATCTTGTGCTTCTATACCTAATCTCTTATAATGCCTGTCCACAAGATATTTCGATGCAGATTAATTGCAATTCACAGCTCTAGAAATAAACTGCTGGTTGATGAGAAACTCAACATAGGCTAGCAACATGCACTCGCAGCCCAGAAGGCTAATTGTATCCTGGGCTGCATCAAAAGAAGCGTGGCCAGCAGGGCAAGGGAGGGGATTCTGCTCCTCTATACCTCTCTTGTATACTCTCTCATCTGGAGTATTGTGCCCAGTTCTGAAATCCTCAACATAAGAAAGATATGGAGCTGTTGGAACAGGTCCAGAGGAGAGTTACAAACATGATCCGAGGACTGGAGCACCTCCTATATAAGGACAGGTTGAGAGAGTTGGGGTTGTTCAGCCTGGAGAAGAGAAGGCTCCAAGGAGATCTTAGAATGACCCTACAGTACCTGAAAGAGGCTTACAAGAAAGCTGGGGAGGGATTCTTTATAAAGGCTTGTAGTGATAGGACTAGGGGCAATGGGTATAAACTGAAGAGGGGAAGATCTAGACATTACGAAGAATTTCTTAACAATGATAGTGGTGAGGCACTGGCACAGGTTGCCCAGGGAAGCTGTGGCTGCCCCATCCCTGGAGGTGTTCAAGGCCAGGTCGGATGGGGCCTTGGGTAACCTGATCTAGTGGGAGGTGTCCCTGCCCTTGGCAGGGGGGTTAGAACTGGATGATCTTCCGACCTAAACTTTTTGTGGTTCTATGATTCTAAATAATATGGCATAACTATCAGCTATCCTGTGGAGTCTGCAGCATCACAGCCACTCTTAGAGAGGAAGATATACATTGAAATGTTGTGTGGTTTTTTAGGGGGGGGAGAGATGACAGAGAAACAGCAGCGAGTTTAGTTTTGATATGTATACAATTCTACAGATTGTGGTAAGTTAATACTAGGGAAAGAAAAAGCTCAAACCTGCTATTTCAGAGCAGAAACAAACAGCTGAGACACAGTCCATATACCTGACATGCTTAGAGAACATAAAAAAAATAAAATTAAAAGAAATAGTGACATTCTTGGTGTCCTCTGAAAGTTGCTGCTGAAGTCCAAGCAATAAGATAGTGCCTATGTTTGTTGTTCAGTGTTCAGTTACCATCACCCCAGTTCATACAGTCACAAGCCTTCATTAGCTGCAGGGAAATAATTGACAAACTCAACTCATCTGATAATGAGCTCAAGAGCTCAAGGGCTGAGGCCAAGGAATAGAAATAGGGATAAGCAAGCTGACCATTTTCTCGACTTTACCAACAATGAATTTCAGAAAGCTCAAATTTCTACTCTATTTCATACCGGTCTCATTCTTCCTATATCATGTTTCTATTTTGTATTTGTTAGAAGAAACAGTATTAAATGGAATTAATCTCTCACTTCTGCCTGTGGATTCTATTTAGTTTACAACTGTAATTGCTTCCGCTGATAAAAATCAGTTCAGAGGTGAATGTCTGAAACTCTTATTGCCATCTAGGTTATGCAGGTGGTCTGAATCTCTCATTTTTGAGCCTGATAGTTGAACTTCATTAACAGTACAAGAAAAGACTACCTTATAAACATTTTCTAAAACAATGAGCTGAGAGAGCTCTCTATATGGTATCAATGTGCAAGCCAGTATCCTGGACTGCCCCAAAACACACATAGCATTGCATAAAATGTTAGATGCTAGAATAAGAGTTAGCTGAGCCAGGCTCTGTCCTGAATACAATACACTGTTATGTGACCACAGACAAGTCAAGTTTCCACAAATTATATAAAATGGACAAAGTGTCCATATTTTAGCTGGAAGGGATATGGAAAAGAAAAAAGCTAACATGATACACTGTACAGAGAGGGCTCAATCTGTACTGTAGTGCCTCGGCTCTAATGTTGAACACTTGCTAATTAAAAAAGAAAAATTCACCTTCAATAGTGTGGAGATCTACTGACTGATATAACATACAGTTCTGCAGAGAGCCCTCTGAACCACCCATGGGTCATCTCTCTGTTATACCAAGATAGTTAATAGCACAGCAGGTTAAGCATTCAAACAGGTCTCTCCACAGAGAAGAATGATATATTTTAAGCTGTAGAAATATGAAATAGTAACACAGAGAACTGAATAATGCAACTAAAACCAACTGAAATACAAAATTAAATCAGAATTCAATCCCAGAACAAAATTATGAAGCACAGTAAATAAACTCCCAGCCCTGCATCTCACAGCAGCACAGGGGTGGGACAAGACAAGAATGCAATTGTACACAAAAACATATCAAGCCAGAGGGTAAAGAGCATCCATTTCAGTGAAATCTGACCTCAAGTTCACAGTAAAAATTCTTCTCAAACATTTACTTAGTTCCTGAGCGGAAGCAGTCTCATGTGTTTACTACACATTCACAGTAACTGTATAAAAAGTATAAAACTTCGGTATATCTTTCCAGTAGCTCTTCTCCTGAGGTTGTTCGTGTACAGCACAAGCACAACCTCAGCAACAGCATCAAAGAGAGATTCTTTTTGTACTTTGGAAACAGTTAACGGTACATGGAAAATTTCCCAGAAAATTTTATGATACAAAGATACAAGATACAAAATGCTTCAGAAGTAGCACATTTATGTAGACAGAAGGAAGTGTTTTTAACCATACTTCTGACTACTGCAGCCTTTATGCATCTCTCTGAGGTTGTGATCAGAGCGGCGATTGATAACCACTTAAGACTCCAGGATCAGACTGAAAATAGCTTCTCCTAGGCTAGTAGTTCATTCTGTCATCTCTTTCCCCAGTATATGTGATTTCTTGGGCTGACTATTGAACACTGGTATAGACAACCTGTGCTCTTTCTTTAACACAGATGTAACACTTAACACTAAAGAACTGGCTTAAATTACCAACTGAAACACTTCCACTATGGGAAAATCTGTGGGCATCATGAAGATGAATACTCTGGCAACATGATTATGAATAAAGACAGTATGTCTAAAGCATGCTGATTTCTTTTGGTCTTCCTACCACAGCCATTTCAGGGCCACTGCAATCATAGCAGCTGTTATGAACACTGTGCAGTTCTGGGTTAACTGCAAATACAAAGTAACGTAAATGAAGTAACAAAACCTAACAAAAATGTAGACATTAGGAGATCAACTAACTCCAGACAATAAAAAATGTGCAACAGTATCAGGAGCTGTATCACCCTATGCATGTAACCAGTCTTTAAACTCCATTTCTAAATCATCTCCTTCCCTGAAGAGTGCAGCATAATTCATTAATACATTAATAAGGATGGCATCAAATATGTTTGAATACAAATGCCTGGTTTCAGTCCAGCCTTCAAAACACACTGATAAACTCAAATAAACATGAAATGAAACAGAATTGTTTCCCCAGCCACTTACTTTTGCTGCTCCTATTTGCTCTTTACGAAACTTCTCCAGTGGTGCTATCAACACATCATTAGCATTCTGGATCTGCAAAGTTAAACATAAAGAATATCTTTTAATACAGAATATTTGCAGAAAGTGTAGTCATTGTAACTCTGACAACGTTCAAGATAAAATTCATGGTCATTACATTCTCGTAAGAGCATAAGGGTAGGAGTCAAAAAATTAGATCTCCTTTGAATAAAACATACAACACAAAACACAGGCATTCTCCGGTGTATTGTGAAACATTTCCATGAATAACCAAACAGCCTGTAATGTATGATGCAGTAAGCTTATATGCACTATACAGAAGTGTTTTCTGGTATTTTACCTCCAATTCTTGCATCTTGCCTAAAACCAGAACAAAACCCCCAAAATACCAGGAACATGTTTTAACAGCACAGAGAACACAAACACATACTGACAGCACTGCCTGGAAAAGATTGTGTTTACAGAATCTCAGTCTTTGACAGCTGCATCATTTCTGTTATCTTTTTGGATTACATACCTAGTTATACAGGACAAAGGAGAGTAAAACAGAGAACTCTAAAAAGAAAAGGGGACAATATACCAAATATTCTAAATTGGATTCTTTTACATTTCTTGGTTTTTAGAATAATTTAAGATGTCCTGCAGCTATTTTTATCACTTTAAACTAAAGCAGGGTTCCTAATGAATTACAGTTTTTCCCTCATGACCTCTGTTTATTTAGTGTACATCCAGTCATGTGAACCCCTCTCTGAAGACCATTTCCAGCAGTGACCATTCAAAGTGGTTCCTAATCATTTCGGCTGGAACAAACATGCAGCAGAATAAAAATTCCAGCCGTGCCATCATGACACTCACCAAAGAAAGGCAGCATGAATTCACTATGTGCCTTTTAGGGACAGGCAGAGGAACCTAAATTGACTTTACCACAGAAAATTCAGAAGAAACTAAGAACTGCCAAAACATCAGAAATAATGCATAATAAAACCACATTACACTATTCTGTTCTATTAACTACAGGCAAAAGTTTAGGTTTTCTGCATGAACAGGTTTTTTTTATTTCTCACCAGCCCAGTCTTTGCCATACTCATCACATTCCTCATTTGGGCTTTGGCAGGTTTGGAGGTCTGGGCAAAGCTGATGTGCAACTAAGCCAAATGCGAATGAATACAGCTCTTGTGACTCTTCATAACAACAACTGATAAGTTACATTGTCAGCCAAGCACAAAATTTCCCCAAAGGCTTTAATAATAAACATATAGAATAAACCCATTGAAACACAAACACATTTTCTTTCCTCCCAAGCCTAACATTACAATTCAAAAGACCACAGAATCACCACATCTCTTAACAGGGCCAAGTTTCAGGAAAAGCTGAGTTTCTCAGTTCTAATGTAACAAAGTCCAAGATGGCAAAGGCAACATTTCTCATGCTCCATCATGCAGTGATCAAAATGTGCTACATTTAAAAACAAAAATGAGGGACAGAGGATGAAGAAGAGTGTTTTCACTGACCTTTCACTGCATTCATCATCCTCAATTAGTTCAACTACGGAGCTACGTTATTCTCCAAGTGGACATTTCCCCCAAATCTATACATTTTTAGGCAACATCTAGCAATCTAACTGAAACTTCCTACAAGGCAAAGGGTATGCACTTTATAAAAGTTAATCTCTATCCTAAGGATCATAAGTAAAGCAGATTAAAATTAACATGGGTGTAAAAATATTACATGACTTGCCCACAATCAGGCAGAATTACAGTGCATACATCTGGAAGCAGCAGTTGGAAGTTTTGAAAGCTTATAAAGCATGTAACATGGATTTTGGCACATATGGAAATCAAAAAGGCTCACTGGAGTAACTGGTACTGAAGTGTGGATGCATCTGTTCTTTCTTTTTCACGTACAAAGGTAAGTTTTTTCTTTGCCATATAGATTCATTGCTACACACAGCAACAATATATTAAAAACCTCATGTTCAACAATTCAAAAAGACATTCATATTATTGAAGTAGTTACTACTGATAGAAGCAATCATGCTAGTTCTGTTGCTAGTCATTGCCAAACTAAATCCTCACGGAGCTGAATAAGGCTCTTCCCTTTGCTCAATGCCATCACATTTAGGCGGCCTCAATACCACATCAGGAAACCTCACTTCATGGATTGCCCCGCGACAGACTTAAAGCGACTGAAACACAATTGCTACTGGTCTCACTCAATGTTGCTGCACAGAAAATGAAATATCTTGGAGAAGAAGAAACCTGCTTCAAACACCATGGAAGAAATTCAGAGGCAGCAAATGGCCCTGAAAGGAGTCATCTGGGAAGTACACAGCTTTGCTGCATTCAGGCACCACATTACTCACTCCCACAGTTAAATATGCAACTAGGAATGGACAGTGGGTATCATAAGGCTAATTAAAAGATGTCACACTTCATCCAGACAGGGTCTGAGCCTCAAAATAGATCTGTTGAGCCACATTAACACAACATGCTGCAAGGTCATACCTGGGTCAAAAGAATCTACAGACAAGAGCCCTGATGTGACAACTGACCTCCCAGAAAACTATGAGCCAGGCAAGTAACTGGCTTTGACTTTGAGAAGGGAGAACGTCAGCAAAGTACCAGAGAGAATTCCAGCACATGCATTCCAAGAGATGCCTTATAAGATGCAGAATGCCCCACATGAAAAGGTTCTTGTGGACTTCCACCAGGTTGTGCCTAAGTTTTGGAAACAAAACATCATAGAGAAAGAAGAATTTTTGCCTTCCACATGTATTTATGAATTTCCTGTCATGGCATATTCCTATCACTGCACTTACTTTACATGATCGTTTCCTTGTTAAGGGTTACAAAATGGTACACAGCCCACCCTTCTCCCAAGTAGGAATCTAATCCTCCCACAATCATTTCCATAGAAATCTGATTGTTTTAGATAATCTGAAATTTTCACTGTGTGGTCTTAATAGAGTAACTTTCTTCCTGCCAAGACGATAATCCCTCTCCTACTCAGTTATTGTGCTAGGTTGAAATCACAGGCACTTGGAACAGTCAAACAATGTCAAAAATATGGCAACAGTTTCTGTAAATAGCAACTTCACAAATCCACGCTGTGTTTAAAATACCGATCTTATCCTGAAAAGCTTATTCAGATTAGTCCCATCTTTAAAGATATTATACTTCTTGATCCAATAGTTATTGAATGCTGCAGAGTTCCAGCTCCCAGCATGGCTAATATGTGGCAGTCAATCAAATAATGTGATTATTTCTCATGCTTGGCGAAAGCAGCACTCGTCCTCCAGAAAAAGAATGAAAAAAGAGGAATCACGCAGTTTTAACTTAGCATCAGTTCATCAGTCTTCTAAATTAAGATGCTAGACAAGTATTAGGCAGATATAATAGGAAAATATTACTTTGACAACTGAGAGCACTACATTAGATCTAGTAGAAAAGAAAAACAATATTTCTAAACTAAAGAACACAAACAACTTTTTAACTTACGCACGTAGAACTCTATATAGCATTAATAATAAAAATACTATTTTATTTTATTATCACCAAAGTCACACTTCGTAAATTTGTAAAAAATACTTGAAAAAGAAATATTTAAACAGCTTTGACAAATTATGAGGTGGTTCTCTGTGTAACTGTAATGTCTGAATACACCTTGACAGCCATTGAGCCAACATGGTGAAGCACTTTTATTTGTCTTTTCTGATTCACGATCATCTACCTCTCCAACTCACTCCCCTTCCTTCCAGAAGTTAGCTGTGCAGTTGAATGAATGTACCAACAATGAGATTAAACTGTTTTACACACATCACAGAGAAACTTCATATCTATACTCAGAGACATTTTCGAGTAACCATTTTTAAACTTTTCATTTTTACTAAAAGTTTCAATCATCAGTAGAACAAAGAAAGATTCAGCATCAACTAACATATCTTTATGAGAATTATTACACTACGTTACAAACAGAAGAATAAAATTGGCATAAACACATCTAAATATTTCAATTTCTAGATTTTCTCAAATTTAAGTCAATGTTAATTTCTGAATGAGTTTTCTGCTTAATGTTCTGGCCCTGAATTTGGGATAGTGTATGATATGATATGCAGACTGTACACGCATCATTTTTTTTTCATCTTCTTTTCTTAGGTATGACCAGTGGATATAAATGGAAATTTAACTGAAACATTGAGGCAGCTTGTTATCCATTATTACTAATTAACAATACAGGCTGAGAATTTTTATGCTGTACCACGTTTTACCACCCTTGAGTTTCAACTGGCAAACGACAATATTGAATTAGCATAACAAGAACAGTTAATATCTTTTAAGCTTACATTTTTATTTGTAGGGGTAAAGACTAGGCATATCAGAGAGGTTAGTAAATTACCAGTATTTCCTGTTTTCAAAAGAGGGCAGCAACAATATCAAGTGAGGTATTTTTGCAGAGACAGATTTAGGAACTGCATCAGGCTGAACTGAATTATAGGTGAATGCTTTAACTATGGAAAACTTTTGGTTTATATATTGTACCAAGGAGAAATATATTTTGCTCCAGATCTATGATGAGTACTTTTCACTGCAACACAGAATTATCACACTTGCATATGGGAAAGAAAACTAATTTCCCTGAAGTACTGAGTGACTCGGGAATTCTGAATGCTGGCAAGCACTAATTTGCTTCATGTTGTATAAGACTTCTAGAAAATATCAATTTAATTCATTCAAATAAGGTAATAAATCTCAGAGCTAATATATTCATTGTAATACATTTCTATATGTAGAAATAATTTAATTTGAAATCATTCCCACAATTCCTAACATCTGATTATTCAGAAAAAACACTTCTTCCAGTTTGTATCAACATCTCCTAATCAATACAACTTTAAACAGAACAGCAGAGAACAAATGGAGACAGCTAGGGATTTATGTAACTTAGTTATATATTAGGTTTACATGCTATAAGGATTAGTCATGTATTTAAGACCTCAGTTTCTATTTTAAAAGTTAAAAAGTGTAAATATTATATAAAATTAATGTGAATTTCAGTTCCTGTAACTACATGACCTTAGTAGGACAAATATTTTTAAAGCTTTATACAGTAACTCTATGCAGACAAATCACATCTTTACAAAACTAAAAAAAATTAATATTTCTGAAGATTGTCTCTTTCATTTTTACAAAAGAAAGATAACATCAAACAATATCCAAGCTTGTGTTAATTTTCTAAAAATATCACTACCAATGCCAGTTATTTCAAGTAGACCTGAAATTCAGAAGATATTAAAACAGGTTCAGAAGATCACTAAGTTTTAACTATTGTTTTAACTATGGCAGTAATAACATAGGTTGGACAAGTCCATGTGAACGTGTAAAGCCATTATTCAGCTTCTTAGCAAAAAACTAGTCCTATATCAAGTGGGCAGAATACATTGTCAAGAGAGGATACTTATAAATCACATGTTAAGCAAGTTGTTATATATATGGCCGAACAATTATTTCTTCTAAGTTTTTCCCAAGTGAATGTTATTTTTGAATTCTTTATATTGTATGGCATGTCTTTCAAAATAAATTACTACAGTATCATGCCTGAAACAACTGTTTCTTGAAATAGTCCAAAGATGACACAGAAATATGCACAAAGGCTGCCTTTAGCACAGAAAGGCCAGTCTCATTATGAAGTCCTCATGAAACATTACAGGAAGAAACACTCCTCTGAAAAACAATACTGAGGCAGAACCTAACTTTAGGTATTAGGTCTTCTCAAGAGAGCAAGTAGTAGAAAAATCAGCCACTCTGGGATGAAGTCAGTCTTTGTGAATATCCCTGCCTCAGATTCTACCATCAGCGTCTTAAGCCTAAACTTTTTAGACTTAAAGTACACACTGATATGAGGAATATATATATATATAGAGAGAGAGAATAAAATTGTGGTATGTAAACATTTTTTTTAAACTTTACAATCATCAATTCAGTTTTTGTGTACTTTGACTTTGGAATTACTTCATGAAGGTCTTGGTAAACAAAGGCTTCCTGATGCATTTTTCCCTCAGAACATCTAATTATGGGTGGGTGGATAAACTAGATGTGAAAGCTCTTTCTTTCCAAGTATTTACCATCAGATTTTGTCTTGTTTTTTTCACTTCCAGAAATATTTACTACTCCAGAAGTACTGATTTTTGGAAAGATGTCTCATGGCCTGACCAAAACCAGAATCTCCTGCAAAGATTAAATCTCTCTGGCATAGAAAAAATTTAAGGTGAGGACTGCATGAGAGAGTGATCCTAACACTCTCAGAGCTCTTCACTCATATAGTCAGTTTTTCCTTAATTCTACCCATGCAGAGCTCCTTCGCTGAAGGCACTGGCTCACCACTCATGTGCTCAGCCAGCCTTCATTTTTCCCCTCTGCTCAAGTGGTTTTCCTCCTTCAGGACACTGAATTTCAAGAGAATAGGAGACCTTCAACTGTACATTTTATTTCCCTGATATATTCAAATCCCACAACAATCAGTCAATCATTCAATCTGACCTGCTTCAACCAGAGACTGGTTGAATTCAACCAGAGACTGAAGGAGAAGGGAAAACAAAGATGCAAACGTTATTTTTAAAACCAGAGGTTCAGTTCTGTTAAACCCTTCAGTTCAAGTAAGCTATTGCAGAAATGTCTGTTACTGTGCATACCACAGGTCAGTGCATCTTTCACACATATCAAGGTAAGGACACTGTTCTTTAATACAAAGACCCTGCACGTTTTCATATTTTTTTCATATCTTTTCATGAAAAACACTCTTCTTCTCTTCCAAATAGAATAAGACCCTTCAGAAAATTAATAGTCTACTAATGTGGTGTTACGTTTTAATTCCGCTTTTCCCTCCACCAGTCTCCAGTACAGGTAAGATACAGGGCAATTTAGATAGAGTACTACAACAAATGTAACTGAGACTAATACTAACAGAGAAATGACATTCTCAAGTTGAGAATAAAAAGAAAGATTTCATCATCCTTGAAAGCATGATGAGCACTAGGACTGTACTTGTACCATTTTGTAAGCAAATGGAACACAGAAAAGCCCAGGGCCTTGCTGAGGGAAGCCAATTCAAGGATTGCTCCCAGGATTGCACTTCAAGGGGAAAAAGAAGTAAAAAATAGAAGTAAATAAATAAAATGAAAGAACAAACAGTCCTACTCATGCTAAGAAGATTGCTAAGCACTGTATGAAAACAAGCAAAGCTTGCAGAGAGCACTGTGACTGTCTTTGTGATCACTAACCAGATGCAACCTTGTCCCATAAACTGGGGAGAGTACCAAATATTAGGAGATCCTCTCAGTCTCTCTCCATTATTTGGTAGTTTCTTTTGTTCCTCTCAGGTATAAGACAAGGAAGAATATGTTACAATTTGCAATCAATATATTTTGTGAGTACATTGGCACAAATGAGTACATAACATTTTAGAAATCTTCCATCATACTATTTCTTCCCTATTTTTAAACTATCCACTATCCTATTAAGTATGGCATGTAATTAAACATGCTGCTGAACAAGGTGAAGATGACCTGTTCTCTCAGATGAGGGTACAACATAGCTAGTACTTACTAAATACAGGCCAACTACTCTCAAGCAGCTTATCTTTTTTGTGTATCTCCACCTCTACTGCAAACTACAACATTACAGCACTCAAAGATACCAAAGCTCAGTACTATCTTTCATAAAACCAGTAACTTGATTCTCCTGGGAGAAAAGGAGGCACCAATGTTCTCCTTGTGCTCAGTGACTGCGGAGCAAAAGCTCCTTTCTTCCTCCCAGAAGACTAGCCTTGCGAATGACCTTGAAACCCTGGCCCTTCACACTATCACCGGTTAACTATCTTTGAGGCAAAGTAATAACAGAGAAATATGAACTCTAAGGACTGGCATTAAGAGAACAGAGAAAGAAAAAAGAGTAGGGTTTTTTTTTTAGTTCAAATAAAAGCGCCCCCACAAAACCTAGGAAATTTAAGTGTCCCCTAATGAATCAGCCGTATGCACTATGAACAGCAAGACCTGACAGAGGACACTACTCAATAACGACACTAGAACAAAGAGTCTCAAGAACTTACCAGGCAATTAACTCAACCACTCAACACTACATATCCACAGCCTCTGCACATGGTACAGCCACATAATCTTCCCCTCCCAGTCAATGGGGAGGACTAAGTACATGATCCCTGTGACTTGTTCAGACCCCTTTCAGACAAGATGCATCACATAATGAAATTGTCATGTTGTCATATTTGCTATTCTGCTTCCATGAAGATAACTCTGAGTAGATATATAAAAAGCCTAAATACAACACTGTTCAGATGTTTCCAAAGGAAAGCAAGTGAATGTCTGGGCCACTGGGCCTGAAATCTGCTCTCACTCAAGGATACAGCAAACCCATTTAAAGATTTATGGGATAACCCAAAAGAAATTGAGACTGGGCAGAAGAGTCACTTCTCGTTCAGCAGAAAGCAGCTCAATTCAATAATGTCAGCATAAACATTACAGACATTACCGGATTCACTAAAGTTACTGTCAAGTTAATTCCACAGTCACAGGGGTACGTGGCATTCCCAGTAGAGCACCAAACAGCTGAACTACAAATGCAGCCATACTGCCAAAATGATGAAGAATAAATTACCGAAGTACTACAACCAATGAAGTAGGGCAAAAATTACTTGCTTCAGAATTTAAAACAAAACAAAACAAAAAAAATCAAATAAATTTTACCTCTAAAGTGGGGCTAAATAGGGAGCACATAAGGTAAAATTTATTATATCAGGTAATCCACAACATGGCTCCTTATCAGGCACAAAATGAAATGAGATTTTTAGACCTCTTGATTTCCTTTTATTTAACTAATTTCTAGCATATTTATTTATCACCAGCTGATGAGCAATAAAACAAGCATCGCTGTGGAGCCATGAAACAAGTACATTCAAAACTGCTTGTCTGATCTAGGTATTTTGTGTGTTAAAATCCAAACTTGCTATTGCATACACTTTCGTCATTAGGAGTGGACTTGATACATTCTCAGAAGTAAGCATCCTGCCCCACATCACAGAGCTCCATGGCAGCATGCTGCCGCTACTATTCACACTTTCTGTCATTAGGTGGTATCAAGACACCAGATTCACCAGCTGACTCCAGAACATGGTAGCCAACTGGTATCTGACAGAGACAGGGCTCAATCGGGGAGCTCACTGAAGCCGAGTATGGAAACCAAAGGAAAAAGCACATCTTCAAAAATCACCAGATCCCTCTGTCTGAACCTATTAACTTAATGCTGCTCCAAAAGCATGTGAACATCACTGTGATACCTAATGGCAAGGTCTTACAGAAGCATAGAACAATCATTTAACAGAATTAGACACGATGTAATAGGTCTTACAAGTGACTTCCAGTATCTTATGTTCTTTTTTTCTCAATGAGTTGTTCACCAATTCATGAACCACAACTATAACAGACAATACTTAATGACTGCAGGACTGGACTCTGATTTTTGGCATTGTTTAGAGAATGGTAAGACGCATTAGGGAAGGAAAAAAAGGCACGTAGATAAGAATATCTGTCACAAAGTTACAGCAGCAAGTTTCACGTGCATCTCAACAGTTCTTGTTTTGCATAATGAGGCAGATTATTTCTGACTAGGCCTATACTTGCAGGCAAAACAGAGTAAAATTAGCCCAAAATGTCCATATATTAAAAGTTTTTAAAGATGGAAAAATGGTAGTTGGCATATCCAGATAAAGTATATTATCTACAGGTTCATTTAGTACTTTTTTTAAATGCTATTTCCCTTTAACTATCTTGTTCACTCAATGCATTCATTGCCTGTGATGTCTCTGAAGGGAAAAGCTAAATATTCACTCCATCTGTTTTAAATTCCACATTTGAGAATTTGCAGTAAGCTTAAAACATCTTTGTTTTGCCTTATAAATATTTAAAGAGAAAATATCATTATATTTAAACTCCCAGAATTGTTGTTATTTTACAGTAGTTAAGTTTTAATGCTTGTATGCCAATCTGTTTTGGTCATAATCAGAAGATTCTTGGGCACTGTCGAATCACTAATACTTCAAGTCCAACTTTGAACAGCACCAAAAAGCAGTCATTCAACTACCACTATTTGTAGGTGGAACAGAAATTGCATTTATTATAATCCCCTTATACTAAACAGTCTCTTCTGACAAACCAAATTTACCGTTGAAGACGTTTTAACAGCTGATGCTCAAACTGCCCTGCTGAGTTGAGAAAGTGTAGCAGATATGTATTATTAATCACTCCAAGTAGCAGTGAAGTCAGAGGCTACAAATCTGTCACATACACAATGAAAAAACTGCTTCTGATAATGTGTAGTAGCAATGAGATGTCTAACACGTTTTATGGACAGCCTTAAAATTATTTACACCATATAATACAATGCCATCTGCATAAAGAAAGAAGATTGCTCTCAGAAGAATGTCACATGCCTTTCAAGCATTGTGAACTGAAGTGAAATTGCTACCAAAAAACTGTCTGTTAATTCTATTTTACATCTTCAAGATGCACAAACCAAAGGCTGAAGAAAAAGGATTACTGAAAAGTCACGTTCCACGTATACATACATGTACATGTATAAATGTATGTATGTACCAAGTCAGATATGCTTATTTTCTTATAATTCTTTACTTTACTGCAAATCTCAAAAGACTACTAAACTAATTTTCACCTTAGACAGCTGCATGAAGACACACGTAAAATAGCGTAACTATATGACTCAAATAAGATTAAACTATATCTTTTCTTGCACCCATCATATTTAATAGCATCTAATAAACTCAGATTACAATAGGAAAGCCAGGTGATACTGGCCTTTAAAAATGCCTTTAAGTTTTTACTATAGACTTTCAAAATAATTTACTGTTTTACGAAATTATTATAGAAAAATATACACTTTAAAAGACTTTTAAAATAAGTGATTACATCACAGAATGTATACTTTTAGCTATTATCATCTACAAATATTATAAGTGAAAATAGCCTTCAAGAAAGACAACATCAATACATTTTACAAGATAAACAAGGAAATGGAGAAAGGCATAACCGTAGCTGATAAGAATTCTAAGAAATAAAAATAAGACTGTTCTAGTAATACATAATGATATCAAGNTGAGGCCATTCCCCCTTGTCCTGTCCCCTGACACCTGGGAGAAGAGGCCAGCTCCCTCCTCTCTACAACCTCCCTTCAGGTATTTGTAGAGAGTAATGAGGTCTCCCCTCAGCCTCCTCTTCTCCAGGCTAAACAGCCCCAGCTCTCTCAGCCGCTCCTCATAAGGCCTGTTCTCGAGCCCCTTCACCAGTTTTGTTGCTCTTCTCAGTACTGAGACAAAAGAAAAATCCAGCTGAATTATTAAAGGGGGTGGCTAGTTTTATGACCATTAATAAACACACACTAGTTACATGTGTTAAACTGAAGGAAACCAGATCTTAGACTTGAAAGCGTTTGCAGAGCAGGCACATAACTTCCTCTCCCATTCACAGCATACAAATTGGCAAAGGAGTCCTGTGTTTGTTGAAACATTAGATACTCCCCAGAAGAAACATCTGTGTACAAAAAGGGCCCACACAAATGCAGATAGGTTATGCTTCATAGTGTACTTGAAGTGGTAAGGGAAAAAATTCCAAAATTATAATCATACGAAGATGATTCATTTTAAAATTTAACTTCTTCCCTACATCTTTATTTATTTCTCCTCTCCCCCCTTGGTAGCCTGAAAATAATAATAATTTAAAAATTGTACAGCTCTTCTCATACGTCAAGTCTCTATTCCAAATGTCAAAGAGTACCCCAACCATTACAAGTACTGAATAAAGATGTAAACAATGGCATGTTGTTAATTAGGCTTCATGGGGAAATTAGGATGCAAAGAATGGTATCAAGGGAATTGCCCAGACATGGGTTTTAACAATGCTGCTACTGCCCTCCCACAGTAACTTTTAACAAAATTGACTTCATTCCCCTCACAGTATGCGTTGCCAAGAAACAGATTTGAATAAAGGGCCCTCATTAGCAATAAAAGTTTGTAGGGTGGAAGTGCTGCTTGAACTTTGCATTGCTGAAGTACATGTAGGGAAAAGCACTTTCCTGAATTACTAACAGTGTCTGCGCCAGCCAGTCCCAGCCTGCCAGTTCTACTGTGTCGGTTGCTGTTCCCAGGTTCTTAAATAGCAACCAGGCACTGACAGGAAAGCTTAGGTTGCCAACCTTTTCTACAGCTGTGGAGCTCAGTGGCTATTCAGACTTTCTGGCCTCCCAGCTAGGCTCTGTAGTACGCCCTGGGAGATGCCATGCAAAGGCTTACAAAACTAGGCAGTGAGTTTCAATGCTCAAATCTTTTTTACCTGCTCCCTGTTAGCTCCAGAGCAAAATGTAACATGTTGGCGATTCTTGCGTATAGTGGTTAATGGCAGAAAAGCGTCTGGAGTTATTCAGGATTGCTCTGATACCTCCCTGCTGGTATTCAGAGGACACTACCCTAGCAACAGTGTAAAAGTTTTATGTTTTACTACTGACAGCACCACTGAACCAGTCTGAAAATGAAGCTTGTGGTATCTACTTCAAGCAAACTATGGATCAACAGAATTTTAAACTAAATTCCTGTAACACTACCTTTCTTAAGTCATCTTTAATTCAGGTTCTCAGGCCACAGATGTACATGTCAAACAGAGCATCTAGATCCATTTTAGGGAGTGTGCATTACAGTGCAGTTCTAAGAACTAAGTTTTAAACAAAAAGGACAAGCTAGAAATGCGTCTCCATCAGTCACTAATCTTGAACAGCCAGAGGGTTCATACCACATGCGCTACCTGCCTTGTAACTAATGCAACTACTGCTGAGTTAAAACAAAAAGCTGAACTCGAGATTCCTAACATTCAAAAAAACAATACTAAAACTCGGACACATTAGCTTAATTTGAAAATATCAAATATGCCTGAGGAGTGCGTAGACAAGGACTCACAACCCCTCCCTCAGCTCAGCTACAAAGAGTTAATGGCAGGAATCTGAAGGGCATACCATTTCAATCTGCCTCTGATTAATGGGGAGGAGGAACTCTGATATTGTTGCATATAAATCACAGAAAGAAGAGATCACTTGTGAAGAGTTCTTGGACAACAGGAAGGTAAAAGACATTCATGGTTAGACTCTAAGATGTGTTGATCCGCTAGAAAACTCTCACATGAACATGTTTAAGGAAATTCCTCTTCTGGGGACTGATAATAAAAGTCTTACGAAGCATTGAAATGCCTCATCTTCAGCATTCTCAGAAATCAGAAGCCAAAAGGCACAAACTGCTTCTTCATTTACATCCTTGATGTGGGGTTTTAAATAGACTGACTTGCTATAATGTGATGTTAGCCATTACCAAACACATTTCCTGAACAGGCAATGAAGGATTCTGCAGTGTCAGGGATGCTTACGCTTTGCAACTTCACCAAACGGGAAGGAGCAGTGAGTGGACACTACAATGAACCTAGTTGCTTTTGAATACCTGAACACTACATGCATTGATCATTGCAAAGTAAAATTCAAATGTAGAAAGCACTGCACATCAAGGTGTCCCTCCAATATTTTTCATTTATGAGAAAAATTGTCACTTTAATGCTACAGGAGTTTTAAACAGTTTAACAGAAGTTAATGGCCAGTAAGTTAAAAAAGAAAGGCTAAAAACCCAACTGACTTGTGCCTTGTAATTGATTGTAAAAGTCCGCTAGAGGATAATATACCGGGGCAAGTTTGCTGCACAACTCTCAGGTTCCATTTTTGTGTTTCCCATGGTTTCATTTATCTGTTCTCAGGAAATGACAGTGATTTTTTAACCCTTAAACATCATTTCACGTTACAAAGACTATACATGCCACCTACTCCTTCACTGCACAGGGACACACTTCAGAGCACTCATGATTTGTCTATGTCCTGTACTTCTGTTTTCCCTTCAGTGGGCAAGTGGGGTTATCACTACTGTCCCTTATAACATGAGCTGGAAACTGGATATTGCCCCACAGCCCCTTAACCTCCCTCAGTCTCTCCTGTCTCCGTCTTGCTGTTTACTTGTGTCAGCAGAACAATTTTCCACATAGAGGGGAACATTTTATGAAGTGTTAAAGAATGCATTTAATTTTTTCTTATCTATGAAGACTTTATGAAGATGATTGAAGCTGGTTGGTTTCATAACTAAAAGAGATACATACCCTTTTTCACATATTGGTTTTCCGGTTTTGACCAAAATTACCAGTTTCTGTCTGTCAACAAAGTGTTGTTCAAAGCCTGTATCCAGAGGTGACTGACAGAAGAAAACAACTTTGGACAATTTTAACTAGAGAAATGCTTTGTTCTGCGTGTTGTCTATGCTACGTAGGTTCTATTTATATCTCCTGAGGAAAAAGAACTGTGTGGTATTTAAAAAAACAAATCACAAAGCAACAGTCTGCTATTTTCTCTTTCTTCTTTCCCAACCCCCTGAAAATGATATGAAGACAGATATCAGTCAGCAATGGATATGGTCATGGTAAGGGACGCTATTTCTTTTTATGGCTTACTCCATGGATTGCAACCCAGTGAAAAGTGTAGATGAAAGTAATCACAAGCACAACCACAACGAAAGATAAACAGTTCAGTATTTCACTGACAAGTTTGGGGTTTTATCTTTTTATCGCTATCATTAATACAAATAATGCTTGTCTCTTGACTAAGCTGAGAGTTCAAATCATGAAAGCAAAAAAGAACTCCACAATGTCATTTCAGACAGTCAGCAGAAGACGACTTTTTTGTTTTTTCCTCCATTTATAGTTTTCCAGACAGACAAAAAAAATCCTCAGCTTGACTGTTTACGTTACATGTTATCTAGGGGGAAATGGCCACATAAACACAGGAAACAGTATAATTGGGGCACAGAACTAATTAAGAAAAAATAGATCCAGAATTCAAGTAAACCTGTGCTTCACAACATTTTTAATGGTAAATTATTCTATTGAGTACTTTAGTAAATGTAAATATTTTGCTATACAAAACTTTCACTTATTAAACACAAAAGAAGTCTTTTTTTCCTCATGAAGAAAAAGTAAATACAACAAAACCAAACCTCGTACTAGGCAGGAATTTTCAAATTAGAAAGTGAATAAATCTCTGATTTGCTGGAGAGTTTTCATGACTTTTTCCTTTCTATTTTTCTTTTTAAAATTCAACAAATTAACAGTAACAGAATTTAACTGATTATGATAACTCCTAGTGAATAAGTAACAAGATTTACTTTACAAAGTCCTTATTTTAAACCTTCCCAGACACTTTCACTCTCGCTGTTAGACCTACTTAAGAGTCATCCCAAACCAGTTCCACATGTTTATTACTTTTTCCTCTTTTGCTTTTCCAAACCTTGATCTGTAAATTTTGCAGCCAAGCCTGTTTGCCTCACTGTTCAGATGTCAACAAAATTTCTCCAGAGTGGAGTGAATGCACCCCGAAGAGGCCTCCTTGTGAGGTCCATTACAGTGTACAGGGAAAGCAGGAAATCAATAAAATAAACACTTAACTAATCACAGTAAGAACTTTCTGACTTAATATGAAAAGTGAAACCAATGTTTTTTAATTAATTTTAATTACCCCTTAAGAGATGCTGAGCTGTCAGACTCACCACAGCATTTATTTTAAAAAGCTTTATTTGTCATCATTCCTAAAATGAATCTAAATATGCTTTCCTTCACAAAAAGAGAAAGTCACAGAGCTGGAGACTTTAAGGCAGATAGATAAGCTGTTCTGTAGCAACAGACTTAAAGAGGTCAAGAGCTTGAATGCGTGAATGTCATCAGCAACTTCTGAGTCCAAAAGGAGAACAGCCCAAAATTGTAACTGCAATGAACAAACAAACAACTCTAAATGGAATTTTCACAGTGAGGGATAAAAATATGTTGGCAGACATGTTTACTAGAGCTAGGATTTTATTTTATATTTTCCAAATTGCTAGAATCAGTTATATTTAATTTATTAGTTCCTTTTCATTTATTTTCTTAAAAGAAACAAATGAAAAAGAAGTGGCCAGCTACAGAATTCTCCATAGAAATTTAGGCTCCTAAATACTAAAATCAATCTATTTAGAACCTTAAGCAAAATGGTCTTGGTAAAATGTTGTAGCTAATGAAGTTATAGTTCAATTCAACTAAAAAGTAGATATTTATTAGAGGTTGTCCAATTCCTTTTCCCCATAATTCCTACCTCAAAAAAGAGAGTGGAAGTCTTCTTGAGCAATACACAGTATTAGCCTGTTTTCATGATGGGCAACTTTGAAATAAGTCACTAACCAATGCTTGACAACAATCTGATTTACCATGGCTCAGGCTAAAAAGGATGCATAGTCATTGAGTAATACAAAATACTCTCTTCCTACATCACACTTTCCAACATTTGGCATAATCTCAGTACATGCCTTAGACCCTTCTATTTGCCTTGGCAAAGTATTTCACAATGTAGTTCATCCTGAGGAAGTTTTCCTGACATTCAGCCTAAATTCTCCTCCAATTTCTCCCTGTCAGATGGTTGCCTCTTCCTAGCAAGATGATGTAAGCAGCATACACACTACCCACACAAAGAAACAAAATTTCTGCTAATAATGTACAACTGGAGAAGTTAAAAATCCCTCTTCTCAGGAACTCATGCAGAAAAAAATGCACATGAGATCACCTGGAAAAAAAAAATCTGTATCAGATTCTGAGCTCACTCCTTCATCAGCTCATTGCTCAACAGGTTCTGAAAATGCTTAAGTAACAGTCTGAAGATAAATGAGCCAACACAGAAGTGGAAAAATTAGACATACATTCTCTATACATATGCTTAGGCACCTACAATCTTTTGAATAATTATTCAAACTGTTAATGTTTACAGTAGTGTTTAATCCAGAACAATAAATACACTACGTATTTTTCTTTTATATACATATAAAAATTTTGGCTTCTTATGAATCTGTGAGCAAAACCTTAGAAAAACTTTTTTTTTGCTTTTAAACTGTTACTAACATAAAGGTGTTAATATATTTCTGCTGATGTGCTTTGTTTGGCTTATTACAACACTGAAAAGGCTTGTAAAGGTTGTACACAATTCAACTTCCCAAAAATGCTTCTGAGGTACTACTAATAGGTTGTGTAAGTCACAGTCATTTTAAACGCAGAACCATTTGTTCTGACTGTGGTTTAAGCATAAATGTCATCAACTATCAAAACTTCATTACTAGTATATGGAGACCCAGCAGACCTATTTAATATATATGTTCATACACAATTTGGCAGAAAGAAAATGTAAGCATGCCTATAAAATCATCAACAATCTCATTCATTTTCCCCTTTGCCTACTTACTTATTCTGCAGCTCCCATTCCTTGAGCCCTGTTTCAAGTTAAAGAGTGACAGCTTGACAGGCAAAGTCAACAGTTCAGACTGGAAGTGGTCTTAACTATTGATCTACCTACGTACTTCTTCAGCAGCCCACAGGATCACTTCTGTGTGAGGTAGAAATGATTCATCAGTGGCTAAGTGGTGGCTACTGGGACTAAGCAACCATGTATGCACCAGTTTATTTGCAGTCATGCAATACCTGCCTGCTGCTCTCAGTGAGACTGAGAATCGATTAATCAGCCAGGCAGGGTTGTGTGGGTAGTACACAGTCATTGTTTGGGATCAATCTATAATACCTTTCAGTATAAAAATGAATTCTCATCCTCACAGACTCTGCAGGTCTCTATGGGTCAATTCCAGAAACTGCAAAAGCAGGGTTAATAGCTACTAACCTCTACTATCTCTTGGTATTGGGAATCATTACATGCATTACAATGAGCAGCTGCTGTGAAAATAAAGCTCTGAGAAAGGCAGTCAGATGGTGAAATGCTTTGCTTCTACACTAGGTCTGGTTCTTGACACATGAGCCACAGCAATATCCAAACAATCCACTATTCATTATCTACTCAGTATCAAGAGGACCAATTCCTCATAATGACTGTGCGGAAAAAGAAAAAAAGAAAAGGCTGGTACTGAGGAAACTAGCTATGCTAAGAGTTGAATGTAATTGGAAGTTATATTTTGTTTTAACAACCATTTTATGAATGAACATATCCAGGCATAGAGCCAAAGTCAGCCAAGCTGTTTGTAATGGTACTATGCCCAGGAACTGTTAACTCCAAGACTGGAAGTATGTATCCTTTCAGGAAACAAAAGCACGTGTCTTAACATTTAAGATAGTTTCTGAAGAAAGTTAGGCTAGACACAGATTTGAACTATTCAGGGATAAATTAACTGTTATAGGTGCAGGGTTCACAGAAAATCTTTCAATATGCTCATGCTATTGGAAGTATTAATTCTTCTGTGTACAGAGATTTGGTATCCCAAAAGAAATTTAAAGAGTAAAATTAGAAATGTGCAGTGTAGCTGCTCAGGCTAATTCCTTACAACCACAGGAAAAGTTCACGATGTTCCTTTTAAAAAACAGACATAACGATAAATAAACTAATATGAAAGCACAATACATGAAATTATAGAAAAAATTAAATTGATATCATACTGTGAAATATAACTTTCTAGCCACGTACATACAAAACTTTCCTGATGTCTAATACACAGAAAAAGTTCAAAGGTTATTTAAGCCTCAAATGCTGAAGAATTATAATTTAGAAGGTTCTGCAAATGGTGGTGAAAGTTCAAAATGAGCCTGTTGGGAACAGCACAAAGTTAAGAAAGGGATGCAAGATCATGGATGACACGCGTCACAACAAGACATTTAGAGCAAAACCACTAGAAGCAGTACCAGATATAGGTTTCTTAGTCTTTTTCCTGCTGTCATGCAAATGTGACTAAAAACATAAGCCAACATAAAAAGTTTTCATTTAGCATGTAAAAAGATGCCAACATAAAGTAAGAGCCAGCTCAGAGGGAAAGAAAGGACCAGGATGCTTTCTTTAAAGGTAGCCTTTCACTGAACAACAGGTATCCAAAGAAGCAGCTCATATAATCTTTAAGGCTACGAGATTCTGGGATCCCATCACATGAAACTTTCCACAGGACCAGGTGACACTATTTCCAAATTTCTGCTGTAATTTCCTTTTACCACCAGAAATAGAACCTCTTCCCTAGGCTGCAACTGGTTGTAACAGCAGGGCTGCAACAAAAATTGTACCAAGAGCTAGATTTCCTGGCATTTATTTTGGCGATCATCCTAGTTTAAGCAGAATTTGCTGTTCTTGCATGGCTTCTTCATGTTCTCTTTGACTACCTTTGCCCTCTGTCATTGTGATGCTGAAACACCTGCTCAGGCAGATGTATTTATGAAGGTTTATCCACGCAACAACAACTTGAGCTTCTACAGATATTTGAACAGAATTAAAAAAGCAATCTAAGTGTTCTGCAAGCCTTATGAAACACCCTAATGAGAACACTTCAATGTGTATAAAACAGCTATGGGCCCATGCAGATTACACAGGACCCTCGAGGGAGGATACTGAGCTGCCTTAACTTCAAAAAACCATTATTTCCATGCTTACCTGTGAAAAGGTGGTGGATGGGGGTTTTTCACTTGCTTTTGTTGTTGTTGGACTTTTTTGTGGTGTTTGTTTCAAATAAAGGTATACTTATTTCTACATGCCCCTTGCTAAATAAACCTCTTGTGTTGTTTTCCATTTTAACCACATTTCCCAGTATACAAATTAAGAATCAAAAAAATAGGGGTACCAAAACATTCCAGAGATCAGATTAAATGAAGAAAAATTTAAAATTAAGTTATTTGTAGGAATGAAGTACCTTACCTTTTCTCATACTATTGTAGGAAGTGCAGATAAATTCAGAATCCATTAAAAAACGTCAGAAAGTGGTAGATTGTCAGGTAACAGCATGTTCTGTCATTACTACAGGCTAGTAACGGGTAGAGCATACAACTTTGTCTAAAAGCAACTCCATTCCCTTTCTCTGCTGTCAATAAATGCATAAAAATTAAGTCTACAAGGTTGGTAGATACAGGAAAATTCAGGTTCCTTTGAAATACTCATAAAAATTCAAAATTTTTTTTCTATTTTCTCTGTGAACAGTCACCCGAGAAGACACTTAGTTAATGACTGCATTGAAAGCCAAAGAATCTAGAAGCTGGAATAGCAACTACCTACATTTCTGTGAAAACTAAAATATTATTAAAATAAACTCATTCCAGCCATGCTACTCAGCGAATGCCTCTAAAAACGCTTCAGAATATCACTGCCCTGTAATGCAAGACCACATGCATCAAAACACAGGGAACATGAAATCAAAACCAAGTTAGATTTATAAAATAAGAAGAAGCAACCAGCTTTCCAACTACCTCCTTGTTTTGCACTTTTACTGAAGGGAGAATTTAATCTCTCTGTCTCTCAACAATACTCTTCTAAACTGGGAATGGCAAGCAAACTCACTCTATGAACGTCCTCTCCCAAGTGAAAAATGCTGCAAAGTAAACAAAAATTTTCAGAGAGCTGGCCATGAGTTACCGTTTTACTGACTGGTTTTTGATAATCACTGCCATTTCTTATTGCAGCCAATGCTAATTAGTCAATTAAGAACTGCAAAGAATACTACTAATGCCCCGAGCCAGCTCACCATGACATTGTAAAAATCATAGGACTATTTACAGCAAGCTGTTAAATCTTTTAATAAAATGTTTCACAGACCAAAGATTAAAGCCTCCCTGTAATCATTTTATATTGCAATAAGGAGCAATCACCCTAGTACCTTCCAAGTCAGATACCATAGGGCAGTAAATCCAAATACAAGCACCATGAACACCTTTTGGAGAAACTGTCATAGTTAACTGAATCAATTACATTTACAGTGTAATACTCCTGCAACACACTCTATTTTAAAAATAAATGGATTTTCTTCATTTCTATTCACTGCAGAAAAATGAAAACAAATACTGTAAGGACAGTAATTGTCAAAGCCTTCTTAGTTAATGCTTTGTATACTGTTTACATAAGATGGTATAAGTACACACATATTAAGGAGTATTGTAAACAAGGACCAGGCTAGCTCTCCTTTCCTTTCCTCTTCAACAATCATCCCTTGGTCCAATCAAAACACACACAGGTGCTCCCAGTTTGACATTAGCTAACCAGTCAACACAAAATGGCAGAGATCAGTGTGACATCTACACTTTCACACCTGTGACAAAAATAAATTTAGTACAAGAAAATAACTACATGACAATTCAACTCTATGACAACTACCTTGCAAAGCAGCAAAGAATGTATGAAAATAGTCAGATTGCTTTCTCCCTCAATTGGTAGGTTCACAAGGCAACATAACATCTAGGAACAAGCTGAGTAGGAAAGGGTGCCAAAGGCTTTGCGTATACTACAGTTTTTCACCATGGACATTCATAGCAATAGGAAACAATTCATGTTTTCAACGGAAAAAGGGAAAAAAGAGAAGAGAAAGCTTCTAAGAAACACTGCAAAACATAAACAGTAGGTTCTCTGATTTCTTCATCATAAAACTGAGCAAATTCGGTATTAATGGCATTACCCTGTCATAACAAAATGATTCCAGAAATACTTTCTGCAAAGTTAAAGAAAACAGAGACTTGTATTTTCAATCCCAGATATCAACAGGTGTGCAATAATGTGAATGTGAGAGAGATTACTTGCAAACAGTTTCTAGCATGATCACTTTGATTTTTAAACATTATCATAATCAAACATCACAGGATGATTTTTTCTTCATTTCCACAAAAATAATGGAACAAATTATTAAGAGATATGAGAGCTATACTATAAACAAATTAGGAATATACCAAGTATAAAACTGAAAACTAACACTAAGAGCTCTGTATGCATTCCTAGACATTATTACTTGAAAAAATTATGGAAGCTGAGGTGCTGACACCTGGAAGAGCCAGCTAACATTCTCTATTCAGAACACCTATAATTTTATCTGTAAGTGGTCTGGCCTCATATGTGGATTATAGTTGAGGAAAGTTCAGAAATGTCCATACGTATAAACAGATGTTAGATGTTAAACTACATTAATGATAACAGAACATGAACAGTTTACTTTTATTACTCTCTTTTTTTTAATTGAGCCCAAATGCTAAGAAACAATCACTGAACACGTATATTTTTGTACTTGAGTGGTGCAGAGAAAGATAGCAAACAGGATTCTTTCTAGCTCAAGACACAGCAAGGGGGAAAGCTGCACTGCGAGTTCTCCCTCAACAAGAACACACCAAAAGATCATGTTGCAGATCTGCTCTCTAGGAAGCCTGCATGAAAGAAATATGCCTGCCCCTTCTTGACTTCTTATATCAGTTATAGGAGTCACAGATTAATATCTGTAGGAAAGTGAAGGTATAGTTCTAAAATCTCTTTGACAGCAATTATAAAAAAGAAATTACTATCTTCTTGATAATAATTCTGGCCCAGAAAGTCATCATCTTCCTTGCAGGCACTGAAATGAGGGGAAGGACCTGACAGACAGCCAAGGCCAAAGGAATTATTTTTCCAGCTGGATCACTTCTCCAGTTATGTTCACTACACATTCACACAAACAATTGTACCAACACAACAGGGAAGA
Source organism: Piaya cayana (assembly GCA_013389865.1). Classification (NCBI taxonomy): domain Eukaryota; kingdom Metazoa; phylum Chordata; class Aves; order Cuculiformes; family Coccyzidae; genus Piaya; species Piaya cayana. Next base: position 159,354 of record WAAB01004476.1, on the reverse strand, counting down.
CTGGACATTTTCATAAATGGTCCAAGAAATACTCTACAAATATGAATACAACAACATTGATCTATGTGTTGCTGAACTCAAGTCACCTTCCAATTTTTACGTTGACAGTAGCTGGGACACAAAGCTGACTCAGATCTGGGGCAGAAAGCTGGTTCTGAAAACCAGTCATCAGTTAAAACTTCTGCTCGGATAGTTCTTCCAACCATTCCAGAGTTAAAATACAGCAGAAAAGCACACACTGCCACTGACTACACCTTCTCTCTCATGCAGTGACTTCAAAGGCTAACCAGTGAAAGCCTCAACAGAACAGTACGTATTTTAAAAATGAGAATTCATATTATGTAAGAAAATTACAAAACTTTTTTCTCCCGAAAAGATGAATTGAAAACATAAGCAAAAATTATTCTACAAATAAAAATTAATAGAATAAATTAGCATTTTCCAAAAAAAATTGAACATTTGCCCAGCTTACCCACATAGAAGGTAAAAATTCACGCATCCTGAAGAGAAAAATATGCACACACTGTCAGTAAATTACTCTTCATGCAACTACGTAAGATTGACAATACCTTAAAAGTTTCCATTTCTCTTCACGGACTCCATAACGTGAGTCTAGACTGGAAAAAATCTAGATGACTATGGTGCTCATTCAACCATACATTAGGCAAATTTCACCTGCACAGACAAACTTTTCTCGCAGGATAAAAAGGAAGCAGAAAGACAGTAAGTCTGAAGAGAACATACTAACTTAAACAGTAGCAAATATCTATGGTTTGTCCAAAGGCTTCTAGGAACAATTTACAGTAAAAAAGGATGCAGTAGCAACCACCAACCTCTGCAGTCTGAGGCATGGCTGTCCTTCAGTGTTGCAGATTCACTTTCCTTCTATCTAAGCACTGAAAACAGTTACCAGGTATACACAAACACCATCATACACTACTTTTCATCAGTTTAAGAGAGTGCCCTTATGAAACAAAATGCCATGTGTACACACTGCAGTCTCAGGGTGCTGATATTTGTGATTTCATTATTTCTCTCCTTTATAAACTGAGTAATAAGCAGCACCTGTGGACAGAAGACTGCTTAGTCTTCTGATGGAATCTGTAACCCATTTCACATTCAAGGGAAAAGGTTAATTCTGCTCAACAACACGCTGTGTCTTTTGGTATCTGATTTTATGTACCATTCCACGGATAGCTGGTTTTAATAGTTCATTTATTTTTCTTCAAGTGCAGCTTTTGAAACTGAGTATTTTCATGCTTTCCCTGGAAGAAGATAGCACCAGACCCCTTATGTGAGGGCAAATACAGAATCACAATGAGAACATCCAGTTAATAAAAAAAGAAGTCCACAACAATGAGATACTCTCTGAAGCACGAAGATTATGAGATACAAAGAGATAGATATTAGAAAGATAAATATTCATCCAGCATAGCACACAAATATCCACTTCAGAATTTTTGTACTATCCCCTGAGGTATTCAACATCATTCTTGAATTCAAAGCAACCATACACATCTCACTGATTCACAATGCCAAAGAGAAAAGCTCTGGAATCATACATCACTTGCCAGCTACCCACAAAAACATTGGTAAATAGCAAGGAATGGAACAGTTGAGAGGCCTACTTCAGTTTGGGTTTAGTAAACTTTCAGAAATAGCCAAAGAGTTATTTTCAAAGTAACACTCAAGATAACACTTTCAATGCTTGAAACTGATAGGGGATCTCATGGAAGCTAAATTAGTAGCATGAACCAATTCATCTATTTTTGTCTTAACACAGCAAAATCCTGTGCAAGGAAAGGATTTTATATCACTCACAGTACATCTCTGTTCATTATAATGTTTATTAACTATGCCAAATGAATACAAAACATAAATAATGTATGTTATGAAGGATATCCATAGTCTCAATGCTGATTACCTGCTTTTCTCCAAGCCTTCTACAAAATTTCAAAGAGCAGCTTTTTTTTTTTCTTTATATGCAGTAGTAAAGGAAATCAAATTCTTAAAAACCTTTCTCAAGCTTTCCAGTCAGCTAAGAGCTTTCCAAAATCATCTTTTGGCTGGCCTGAAGTCTTCTAGCAGAGATTTAAAGTGTATGCCTAATGCTCCATACTCCCTCAGAAATAGGCAAAAAAACATTTTGAAGATTTCACAGTTAAATCACAAGTTTGTCAAGCTAGCTATTACTAGCAATCTGTTCAGTATGAAGCACGGCACAACGATCCTCCCAGAGATCACTGGATTCTATGATGGTATGCATAAAACTGCAGTAAGAGAACTGGAAAATAAAAAATAAGCATCTTTGACAGAGGTGATGCTTTCTCTATAACTTTTTTGTTTTGAAGCTGCTAAGCCTTACAGCAATGCTGTATACCATAAGATAGAAGAAATACATTTGTTATAGTCTGAAAAGCTGCATATTAATAGGTTTCAGGGGAAAACATGTCAAGAGAGTCAGTCCCTTGCCTCTAAATAAAACCAGACATAATCTTTAAGTCACTACACTGCGTCATAGTGGGATCTCTGATCTGCAAAACAGCATGAAGTTAGCCTAGCAACAGTGCTGTGGCTACAGTGCATTTAAAATGTTGTGACCTAGGACCAGAGCAGTAAGTAACACAGCCCAACACACAAAAGAAAGTATCTGTGTCATGTATATGCCATCATAGTATGGCAATGGACATAAAACTCAGAAAAGAGAAAAAAAAGACAACAAAATTCTTTTCCATTTATATAATTTGTCCTTAAATAATAGCGTGGACACAGTAACTCTGCAGAGATCTAGACGCATCCGGTTTATCCTATATGTATTTTTTCAAGCCTCGGGTCTAAATTCTGCATTTGGCTCTATGAGGAGCAAATACTTTAGGAAATTTAATTCCAATATTAATTAAATAACTTCCACCAACAGGCAGGTCAGGCTTTTCAAAAACAAATAACTTCTTTTCTTATTCAGACATAACTACCAAGATAACTGTGTGTCACTGAGCATAAGCATTTAGTTTTGAAGAATGACATTATTTCAAACTCAGCATAAAGCTAGATGCAAATTATTTCCCATCAAGAGTAGCTTCTCCACATGTGAATATTATTTGTCATGTTTTTACAATTATTTGATGATCACTTTCTGCTAAGCTTAGAGCCATCTGTAAAATATTTTTCTGTGAGACTGAAATTGCACCCTGCATTGGGATACAACATCTCAGCTATATACTTCAAGCATTCCCACTGAAGTCATGCTGAAATAGAACAAGAAGTCCCTTTCTGTCTAGATAGTCCTTTTTCATTTAATAAATAAATGTTTTTCCTCCTTTTACTCTAATGGCCTTCTTATAGGAAAAGAAGTAAAATGTTACACAGAAAGATCAAATTATAAACGACAGTAAGACCAGAAACATCTGGAAGTGAAAAAGGGAGTGACTCCTCTGAAGAAAAAACAGGAATAGAAAGAAAGATAAAATAATGGGAAATTACATACACACATTCAAAGAATCATAGAATCACCAGGTTGGAAAAGACCCACCGCATCATCGAGTCCAACCGTTCCTATCAAACACTAAACCATGCCGCTCAGTACCTCGTCCACCCATCCCTTAAACACCTCCAGGGAAGGCGACTCAACCACCTCCCTGGGCAGCCTGTTCCAATGCCCAATGATCCTTTCCGTGAAAATTTTTTTCCTAATGTCCAGCCTAAACCTCCCCTGGCGGAGCTAGAGGCCATAATGAAAGACTAAGCACTTTGAAAAATAAAACCTTCACCTATTCATCACTTCCTTTTTCTAGAAGTTACCTCACAATAATCTTTAACCTAAACTGGAAAGCTATTCATTTGAAACATTGCTTAACTAAATAATATTAACTAACTTCTGGTAAATGTCTTTTAAAAGGACAAGTACTGAAAACACACCTTCTTCACTCTTCCACCTACCCAGGAAAAACTATTTAGCATGAAGGAAAAATTTTACATTTTTCTACATTTAGTTAATATTAACCATGCAACTGTACCATAAAAATGTTTGTAATTCCACAACTTTAAAATATTTATGTAAACAGAAATAATGGGAGGACAATTCTACGGTTATTTACTCCTAGGAATAAGAGAACTTTCTGTGTTCTTCTTCCTGGATTAATAAGTTTCCTCCAATCTGAGTCAGAAAATCCTTTTCCTCACCTCCATAAGTACTCATAAGAGGAAAAAAGCCAAGGACAGTCAGTCATTGGATGGATCTGAGCTAGTTAAACTTTCACAGTCTTTAAAAATCCCCCTACTGAGGTTAATCCTCACCTCACTTCTTTATTCATGACTGACTTCAAAGGAAGAAAAAGTAGTAGTTTCAGTGCTTATGTGGATTTTTAAAAAAAAAATATTTGAACAAGAATATACTTACCTTCTTTAACAATGCTACACCTGAGCAGAAATACAAAGGAAAGCACGCTGTAGATTCATCAGTATAGAAACAAAGAGAGAAAGAATTCCATTGCAAAGGACAAATCTGACAAGTATGATGCACTCTGCCAGATTCTCCCAAAGGTGATGAATTTGGCTTCTCTTACCAATTATTTCTTTTCTTACCATGTATTTCTCTTATTATTGCATTACTAGTATACTTCCACACAAATTTCAGTATTTCTTTAAATACAAATACTGATCATTTCTACTATAAGCTCTTTGCTTCCAGTTTCCTCCATTACACTGCCTTGTAACTAATAAGACAAGATTGAAGAAAGGAAATGTACAGTAGCATTCAGAAGTTATTTTGAGATAGGGAGTAGGGAAGAAGGAAATTGTGAGAAAAGTTTTTAACTTGATGTAAAAGTATTTGTCTTAATACTCTATTAAAAATTCCTGCAGTCTCTGGTCCACTTCTTTGCGGTTGCAGAACCAAGTGATTCCTATGAAATACTTGACATTTACTACACAAATATAACAATTTAAATATTACTTCAGAAGAAGTAGGAAAAAAACAGTACTATTTTATAAAAAAAGAGTCAAAATGCAACACATTAGTGCAAGAAAACTTACCAGTCGTCTCCTCTCCTCTTCAACAGCAATAAGGAGCCGAGCAAACTCTTTCAGTGACTGGGCTGAAAAAAAACCATAAAGAAAGAATGTCCTGGTCAGCATTACATTTTCCTACCAGATGAGTCCATTGCCTGGACTTAAGCTGTAGTGATAAGATACCTTTCTCTTATAGTACCTCACTGAAACCAGCAGTCATCAAATGAGGCACAGACTGAAGTGAGCAGCCCATGAAAATTAGGTTGAAAACAAAGGAAAAGATCCTGAGTTACTTTAGCACACAAGGAGCAGATAGAAACTGCAAAGAAAAATATTGACTTTATCCTATTAAAGTGCAGCAACAAATATTGCAAGAGCCATGAAAAATATTCAGGTAAAAATTTGAAGGTCAACATTTAAGAAGAAACACATTACTTATGCCAAATGTTTAGACTTAGCAGCTCTTGGCTTTACGTTTTGCAAGGACAAGCTCTTAGGTGACAAGAACGTATGATTGATTTATATATAAGCAAGCTTTGAATTCTGTTACAACTGTGAGAGTCTTTGCTCAAAACTACCTTGAAATACAAGTCAAAGGGCTATAATGGATGTCAACAGAAACATAATAAATGTACCAACCCCAAAAAAGAGAGCAAGAAATAGGAAAGTATTCAAAAAACTCTTAAGTCTTTATTCTCATGTAAGCAAGTAGTGCAAATCTCTCTAGAAAAATGTATCTTCGCATTTATATTACTTTCTCAAGGGCATATTGGTTTTTCAGAATTCAGCATCACGATGCTAGACAAAAATGCCAGAAAAGAATCATGTGAGGAGAGTTAAGTAGCTCTTTTTACTTCCTTCTGGTGCATCTAGTAGTAATTGTTGCCAATGACAGGATGCTAAATTTCATGGTTTAAAGCTCTGATCTCAATGCAGATTCCTAAATCCTACAGCTTCTCACAACAGACTTGAGACACTCTAAATCATCTTCTAAAGAGGAAAAAAAAAGAAAAATCAAAACTCATATAATGTCTCAAAAGAACGGGCTTCAAAACATCTTCATATTTAACCAAGAGATACTGCTGAGATACACTCACTAACATAACTCTTGCACTTGTAGCTCCAAATCCATCTTCTTAAGTGTTTTTAAAAAAACATCACACCTTCCAATAATATGGCTTCATCCCCTATCAACTTCCATGAAAAGGTTAAGGAAATCAGTATGTTTCCTAGAGGTTCTGCTATGTTCTAGTATCTTCTAAGAGGGAATCATCATCTACTATGGCTTAACTTGTTAGTATTAATCGCTACATAGTTTTTGGACCATATACAAAAAATTTTTTCCTTTATCCCACCTGGACATTGCTGAGATTCTTGCATTTTTCATGTTTTCTGTGAACTCTTACAGCTAAAGCACACTTCAGTGCTTGCTCCAATTTCTTCTGCAAGACCTCACACAGTTTATTTTTTGCAACTGTAATGCTATACCTGCATATCTTGACCTCTAAATCATGGTTTGCTGACAAATCCTTTTCTCCCCTATTATTACTTACGAGCTGTTTGCTTAGTTGAAATACACCTAGCACGTTAATTGTCCATCCAGTTGGGTCTCAAGATTTTTTCTTCAATATTTCTCCATGGGAACACAAACACTAAAATATTTTGCCACCTTTTAAGGAGAATAAATTCTAGGCCTCCTGCACAAACTTCTGAACCCTCTGAGTCAGGCTCACCACCTGAGCCTTTCAGTTATTCACTTTCAGTTACTTACCAGCTCAGCCCTTATTGGAGTTAGATCTTGAAATCAAGAACTTAAGTTTGCTACCTACTAAAGTAAATCAATCTCTTAAATTCAGCTTATACTATCCCAGCTGTTAAAACCAGCTAAGGAAATAGATGATGAGTTGACTGGTTAAGTTACTTGCTAAGAAATCTGTTGCCTGTTACATTCAAGAATATCTATCTACCCATTATGAAAACCTAAAAACTCAATAAACCACAAGCTAAACACATGTGACCAAACTACTACTTATTTTCACACTGCTACCTCCCAAAATTCAAAAAGAAATTATCCTTGTCTGTAGAACACACAACAGAGCCAGCTGAATCTCTGCACATGCGGCAGAGTGATTCTTTACCCACTACGAAAAAAAAATATTTTCAGACAAACTAGACAAACATATTGTTTGAATTTTACTACCTATTCAGGGAATTAGGATGCACTTCAGAAAAACAGCTGACTTCCTAGTAAAGCCAGCAAGAGAAATCATTTCCAGATTATTTCCGTGAAATAATTGGTCATTTTTAACCGCAAGATAGCATGTGACTGCAGTAACATGCTGAAACTCCATTCCCCCCTCCTTTTTTTGCTTTAAAACTCTGGAGTCACTCAAAATGACAAAACTATTTCAAAGATAAATGATCATATCAAGCACTACAAATTTGTGAGGACAGTGGATCCAGAACCTACTGAAATTTAGGTTTTTCCTACCCAAATCAAGCCTTATGGTACTCTTCACTTAAGTTTCTGATTACATTATCAAAACCATCCTTAATACAACAACTGATGAAAGCACTCAGACCATGAATAGCTACATGCCCAGTATGCAGAGATAGCTCAGCAACATGGATGTCCCCTGGTGACTCTCCTGGTTTTTCTGCCCTTACAATGGCACCACACAATGCCAAAAAAGGCTTCACCACAGCCAGCTGTCCTACAATACCAATGTCTCTGCCCTGCAGAGAAGGACTTGGGGGTGCTGACTGGGGAAGCTCGACATGAGCTGGCAATGTGCACTCAAGGCCAACCGTATCCTGGGCTGCATCAAAACAAGTGTGGCCAGCAGGACGAGGGAGGTGATTCTGCCTCTCTGTTCCTCTTATGAGACCTCATCTGCAGTATTGTGTCCAGTTCTGGAATCCTCAACATAAGAAGGATACGGAGCTGTTGGAATGGGTACAGAGGAGGGCTACAAAGATGGTCTGAGGGCTGGAGCACCTCCTATATAAGAAAAGGCTGAGAGAGTTGGGGTTGTTCAGCCTGGAGAAGAGAAGGCTGTGAGGAGACCTTACAGCAACCTTGCAATACCTGAAGGGGCTACAAGAAAGCTGGGGAGAGAATGTTCACAAAGGCTTGTAGTGATAGGGCAAGGGGCAATGGGTATAAACTGGAGAGAAGCAGATTTAGACTTAACTTGAGGAGGAATTTCTTCATTATGAAGATGGTGATGCACTGGCACAGGTTGCCAAGGGAAGCTGTGGCTGCCCCATCCCTGGAGATGTTGTTCAAGGCCAGGCTGGATGGGGCCTTGGGCAGCCTTATCTTGTGGAAGGTATCCCTGCCCATCGCATGGGCATTAGAACTGGATAGGCATTAACGTCCCTTCCAACCTAAACTATTCTATGATTCTGTGATATATTCCTGACTGGTTTGACCTCATTAAAAGCTAAGGTCTGTCCCTAGACAATTTTATCTGTGCTGGAAGCTTCAGCAGGAGGTGGTAGAGGGAAGTCAAGATGGCCCTGGCTGCTCTTTCCCTAGTACACGCTTCTCTCTTCTTTCTTCCCTCTTTTCACAGAATCACCAGTTTGCAAAAAAAACTACTTGATCATCAAGTCCAACCATTCCTATCAAATACTGAACCATGCTCCTTGGCACCTCATCTGTCTTTTAAACGTCTCCAGGGAAGGTGACCCAACAACCTCCCTGGGCAGCCCACAGAGCCCCTCTGACTGCAGCCAGGTGACAGCTCTTGCCTCCCTTGGTGCCAGGACTGGACAGACAGAGGGGTATGCTGGGCAAAGCTCACCACAGGGAGCAGCTCATCTGCAGGGCACCTGGAGAGCAAGGCAGGTGCCTCACTCCCCTCTGCCATCCATCCTCCACTCAGGGTTTCAGCAGGAATCAGAGGCACATGGCGCACACGCCTGACTCTGGATTCCCAGCTCTCAACAGGAAACAAAGGAGCATTTCAACAATAACAATCTCACATGCTTTGGCATAGTTTAAAACCAGAATATTTAAAATTCAGAACCATTTATGTCAGGTGTGACCCACTGCCTTCTGTTAGGAGGCCTAGGAATTCCATGCAGTCCTCACAACCTTTCTTGCTGACATTGCAACGTTTTTACCCCTCGTCCCACTTTTTCTTAATCAGAATTAATGTGAACTTTGTACGGGGGGAGTTAGGAAGAAGAGTCAACTGTTTTATAAGACAAAATGTCATGGAAAATATACCACTAATGGAAAAGTACAATATGTAACCTAACTTATAGTTAAATACAAAGGCATTTTTAAATTATTTTCCAAACCATTACTGTTACTATGGTTGGTCTGTTTAAGGAACTAAAAGTCCTGCCTTAATATTTTATTCTAAGACATTAGGAGATACCAGCTTACAATATCGAAACAGTTTTAGTGTTCTTTTTATTTAAGGGCTATTCAAGGGACTTCTAAGATACACTTGGTACCATGATAGAAACGTCTGTGAAAAGCAATACCCAACAAGTAAAAACAATTGGATATGTACGTAGCTGTACACTTGTTGTGTAATTCATCACAATTAAAACAGGTTGCCAGCTGTTTTCTCTGGAGCGTTCCCAACCCAGCAGTAATATGATGCAAAATTTCCATTGTTTAGGAGAAATAGCTCCCATTACTTTATTTAAAAATAAAGAAACGAACTCCCTAAAGCTCCCCCAAACCTCTCTTATTCTTAAATGAAAAGTCTTTTCATTAATTTGATTCATAAGGAAGCAAGCTAACAGTACCAACAGCTTAAACCTTAACAGTGTAAATCAATGACATCCTTTTTTCCAGAAGACGTATTTTATCACTCATTTTAAACATATGGTACAGCTCCTCAAACAGCTACAGGCATGTAGTCAAAATAGAACTGAAGCTTAGTGTAGGACTAAATGAATGAGGGAGAAATTAACACAGACAAATTTATCTGAATTTACAGAATGCATTATTAAAAACAGACCTCATTTATGGCCCAGAATTCTAGCTTACTGCATTATACTCAAAACTGAGTTTCACAGAAAAAAAAGTATTAAAAAACCTGTTTTTTATATATATATACACATACATATGCATACACACACACTTCTGTAGAAAACATATCACCCTAAACCAACATGCTATGGACATTACAGAAGCCACTCTATCAAACACTAGGTTAATAGTAAAGAGAACAGTGTTAGCATCTATAGGCCATCTATACGCCTAAAGAGTTTTATATGAGAAATACTAAATCCAAGAACAAAACCAAGTTTGGTAGGTAATATACAAGCTGAGACAGAATGGAAAGTTACTGCAGAAGACACGATAAAAGTAATATTTTTTTCTGTGAAATGAATTGTTTGTTTAACATACCTATCTATACAGTCTTAAACAAAGGACAGACTATTTTAAATATTCTAAGGTACATCATGCAACATTTTATCATTTTTCAAGCAGATATTACCACTACCTTCAGGTATATCAATATCAGCATGGAAAATATATAGATACAGAAATATGACATTTGGAATAAAAACATCTATGTAAGAGTCTAAAATCACAAAATCACAGAAAAACCACGTTGGAAGAGACCCACCGCATCATCAAGTCCAGCCATTCCTATCTGCTCCTAAACCACATCTGTCAGCATCTCATCCACCCATTCCTTAAACACCTCCAGGGATGGTGACTCAACCACCTCCCTGGGCAGCCTCTGCCAGTGCCCAG